>JARBES010000130.1:2439149-2451384 GCA_030265145.1 Strongylocentrotus pallidus
TGTTAGACTTTTCCAAAGGTACCTTGTGTGGGTAATTCTTACTAATGCCCTCACTGCTGTGTATTATTTGTATAATAAGACATATCTACAGCATTCTTGTAGATATGATGCATATTTGTGCTATTGTTTGATTTTATAGTATTATTTGTTTCTATGTATTTTGTATTGAAAAACTATAGGGCATGGATTCTAATTTTTTTTAGCAGATGTACAAGTTACTTTCTAATACTTTCTTGTACATACTCTATGAAAGCGAAGAATAGCAACGAATACAGCAAAGAATACATTAATGTTTTTGTAGTACCAATCATCTCTATACTCAATGAAAATATTGATGGATGTGCTGTGAAGTGATATTGACTTTCATATTGATATTGAGAAAGAGAGATGAAAGATATTCCATTTGCTGATGGCTACATACACTACACATGTTTTCTAATTTTCAATTCAATTTCTCAAAACTGGCATAACTTTCTTAGTTCAGCATGAGCTTTACTTCAGTAAAAAAATTGATTTGTATAATTACACATATCTTTTTTGTGTTATTCTCAGGAAAGAGATTAAAGAAGGAGCCAAGGTAGTGGTAGAAAAGATTCAGAAGTACCTTCCTTTAATAGCTTGTTTTAATGGCAAGGGTATCTATGAGATCTACAGTGGCAAGAAAGACTTTGAGGTTGGCAGGCAACCTGAAAACATTCCAGGAACTGAAACAGTAAGTCAACCAAACCTCAATCAATCAATTATATCAAGTAGAACTCTTTGTTGTTTTATATTCTGTATGAAAATCTCACTTGCTACAGTGTATAATTAAAACTCTCCAAATATTCACTTTTCAACCCTTCTTTAGTAAATTTACATTTTATGTAACAGAGACCCATAGATATTAAACAATGATGTATTGTTTTGTTTTATCTTATTCTTCCTTTGAATATATTTGGGATTTAGGCGACCTTCTCCCACCGTGACATTGCAATACAAAATGTTTAATGGGGGGGGGGGGGCATTTAGACTTTGATAGATGTGTACATATGATATAGAACATTTCACATTTGGGAGGAAAAAAAAACCCAAAACAAAAATGAAACACTCCAAATAATTGAGCATGTGTAATTCTTAAGAGTGAAAATTGACATTTCATTGCTCAAAACCTGTAGAAAGCTATATTATTTTCATTACGATAATATTCATATATGTGAAGTTGCGTTTTGAGACTTTGGTAAGTAGCCGTTCTTGATTAAATCTGTTGCTTGTTTGCAGGTTGTTTATGTTATGCCTTCATCAAGTGCAAGGTGCTCACAGTTTCCCAGAGCACAGGACAAAGTCCCATTCTACATAACACTCAAGGAGCTGAGAGATAAACTTAAAGGAACTCCTCTTTCAGAGATTAGAAGACCACCAATAGAGACCATGCCACCAATCCCTGTCAAATCAAAGAGCAAGAAGAAACAACAACAGCAGCAACAGCAGCAGCAACAACAGCAGATGCAGCAACAACAGATGCAGCAGCAGGCGCCACCACATCCGGCATTACCACCACCACCACCACAACAAGTACCACATCATCCAGGGGTGAAATCAGAGCCGGTTGATGGGGCTTATCATGGAGGGATGGGGGGTTGTGGGTTCCCTGGCCAACCCCCTATGCATGGGGGAGTGGAGATTAAGAGAGAGCCTGGCCTTGATGGGCCTCATATGCCATCAAATCCACCGCCTTACTATCACCATGTATCCCAGCCTCAAGCACAACTTCTGCCTCCACCACCACCTCCCCAGCAGATGGGTGGCAGCGGTGGAACAGGGTTTACCCCTATGCAGAGGTCGGAGAACTCCTTTGGTGTGAAGCAAGAGGCTGGGGATTATACGTTATGTTCCTCTGGTTGGAATTCAGGCCAGAGTATGTCTGTCATCAAGCAAGAGCCCATGTCACATAACTATGGACAATATGACGTTCAGCATGTCCACAATCCAAGCATGCTGGATCTCATGGACGATTTCTTGGATCAAATACCTTGCATCAATAACCAGGGAATACCAGTAGGTCATCGGCAAGCCCTAGGGCAGGGAACAGCCGGACCCAGGGGAGCAACTCCCCAACAAAACCAGCCATACAGCAACAACATGTGCCGTCCACCAGCTCCTCAGCAGCAGCAGCAACGCCAGCCACAGCAGTCGCCTCCCATTCCACCATCACAGCCTCCACCACCACCACCAGCAACAGCAGCATCCCGCTCACCACAACAGCAGTCAATACCACAACCTGCACAACATCAGAACATCCAACTGAGCTCGATGCAGGAGAGATCAAGTCCTAGTAACCCTATGATGCCAGGGTTTAAGCAGTCATCATACCAGAATATGCCTGCTTCTGGCCATCAAGGTTACCTTCAACAGGAGCCTAACCCAGGAGGTGGAGGTGGAGGTAATATGTAAGGATCTCTCAGCTCTCTCTCCATCCAGTATAATCACCTCCAGTCCAGGTGAGATTGTTTTATGTCAAGTTGTGAAATCAATCATGTCACAAACCTAAAACAGTTGGTACTTAAAATGGTCTGTATCCCATAGATGAAATTGGTCACCTTGCATTCTGATTTGTCTGCCAATTCAAATTGTGTGATTTTATAGTCATGCCTTTTTTTCTTTTGAAACAATCCTAATGATTAGACCTAATGTATTAGCTGAGAAAAATTTTCTGAAACATATGTTGCTCGATATGTTGAGAATCATGTATTTGCGTAATATATGTACTATTTTGCAGCTTCAATATTTTAATTTGATGTTATTGTTGAATTGCAAATATAGGATGTCTAGTTTGTGGATTTGTTGTTTGCTGCTATTTTGTGTCAGTTTCATGTTTTATGCAAAGCAGTATTGTAATCATGCTAGTAATTAAATGAATTCAATTGAAAAGTATCATGAGCATTTTCTGTTTATAATTGCTCATGAAAAGTCTTTGCAATACCAGATCATGATTTTTAATTTTCTCATTTTTAAGTATAGTAGTCCTAATCGAGATAGTAAAATTTGTCATTCCGAACAAATAGGACAAGAAAGAAAGGTTCTATGCAAAGAAGTTAACAAAAGTTACAATGTAGAAGAAAGGAAAGAATTTTGTTTGCTTGTGTTTTGATGAGTTCTAAGCCCAGTTCGAGGTTTACATGCCCTTAAATGCTTGCCCTGTATTGAATGATTTCACCTCCATGAGTCAATGCAAGCAGTATGATGAAATATAAGACTGAAAAATCTATGAGTAACACTTAGCACTTTGTGCTGAGATGGAAAAATGACTCGGTACTAGTGGAGTGAGAAAAGATTGACTTGGGTCGATTTTTATTGACAAAGTAACAACCATAGCTCTTAAATGGGGCCTGATGCTAAAGAAAGAAAGGAGGAATAGGATACTGTATTCTATAGATACATGGCAGAGTGACGGAACCTCTTTACATTTTGTGTTTCGTACAGAATTTCATAGAAATAAGTTGAATGTTGCCTGTAGATTGGACCAAGTTACTGCAAGTGCTATTCTCATGTTGCTTGTTTGTTCCCATCGATATTAGTCTAGTTATTCAAGGGTTATCAACTTCTGTTTTGTGCTAATTTTCAGATTCATATTAGTTATGAATTTGAATGACCAGAAAATGAAAAGTGACTTTGAATGAGCATGTTAACATTGTTCTTTGAGGGCTTGAAGAGAAGGATGTTTCCTTTTAGTTTGTATATTGTTTTAGGACTTTATCCACATTTGTACATGTGTATATTTAACACTGTCATTCAATAATGCTTGATGTAGTCATTATACAAGGATGAATTGATGAATTTATTAATTACTCAATGCAATTCATGAGCTTGTTTGAATGTACATTGTCACTGCTCAATACATGTAGCCCCGGTTGTACATGTTTGCTTTTAAATAGAAGATTTATATGCTGCTTTAATTTTACTGCTGTAATAAGCTACCTCAATAAATATAAATGGATTAGATGTGTTCAACCAATGGGATGCCATCCTTGATTTAAAGGATGTTAAGAATACATTAGTATAGAAATGCAATGGGGCATCAATCCCTGATGTTTGTATCATTCATTCTCTTCCCTTCCCTTCCCTTCCATCTTGTTCCTATATTCTGATGCCATCTTGCTCTGCAAAGGACATCTATTCATATCTCCAGTTACCTCAAATGTCAGAGATATGTATGTTTTCAGAGTTCCTTTTTAAACAAGTATTTATTTAGCATCAGATGTTCTCTGCCAGTTTTTAATTGTGTTTGCATTTTGCTTCATGCAATGAGAGTGCAATGTATGCATAGTACAGGGTAACAAATGTGAGAGTTCAAGGGGAGATGTATTGCTCAAAGACAAAAATGGAGATGATAGTGGATGCAATCCGAAGTAAAGAATGATAAGAAGAGAACATGAACACTTAAACACTTGTACCAGGGCTATGCACATAGTCCATGTTTCAGTTCTTGACAATGAAGTAGTAGAAAGTATGGATTTCAGATGAAGTGAGACTAGATAGGAGTATCTTCTGGAGTACTTCAGGTCCCTCTAGGTATCATCATGTTGTACATGGATTGGTAGCAAGGAAACAAAGTATACAATCCAACAAGGCTTCACAAAATGTCATATATACAGGGGTTACACATTTTCTTGAAGGTTTATTTTTTAGAAGGTTCATAATTCCGAAAATGAATCAGGGTTCTTTTTCACTGTAGGAATGATGAACCTGTTTTTATTTTCAGAATTATGAATTCCCTTTCATTTTTTTGAAATTAGAAACTCCATTTCATTTTCAGAATTGTGAATCCTTTTCAATTTCTGAATTTACCTTCCTAATTACGAACCTTATGACAAAAATGTTCTTTGTCATTTTGAACCTTCAGGAAGACTACATGCAACCATTTGTAGAATGCCTTGCTTAAAGACTACCCTACCCTTAATCATTCATTACAACTGTTTTCTCCTTTGTTGTAAAGGATATTCTGCATGTATTTATGCATGAATAAAAAACGACAAGAACTATATTGAATTTTCTATTTTTAATGCCCCAGTGCTGAAAAAAAAATGCATTTGATTAGCTGCAATATATGAGGAAAGAACATTTTCCTCTTTTAAAAGCAAGGTATGGTCATTTTTTACAGTAATGCTAAGAAGAGTAAGTACAATTGGGTAAAGATTTCCTTATTACCCATGTTCCATTTTACCTCATTATTTCCCCCTTTATAGAACATATCTATCTATATTTTATAATATATGCAACAAAAACATATGTTAACTACCACATTTATTTATTATTAAATGGAAAACATTGTGTACGATTTGAATAGTGTCCAGGGCTTTCTTGCATAAAAAGTACATTTTACCACGACACACAAATACATTACGCCAGTCCTGAATGTGAAATCTTAATTGGTGGAAAATCTACTTGCTATTAACTTCTTGAATTGCATTCATATTCAAAATGTTTTAATCAGGAGGGACCAAGCACACACATACAGTGTATGTAATGCCTGCCTCAAGCTTTGTTTGTTTGTATGTTTCATTTTTTTAAATGTGTAATTTCCATCACCATTACCGAAAAACTGAATAATTGGTTTTCAGCTTATTAGTATGTTTTTGGCATGTCTATGATAAACGTTAGTTTGGATATGTTCATACAAGTCATATTTTTACATATCAAACCTCAAGGCATGTTTGCTCTAAAAATATAAAAAATATAAACAAATACCAAAACAAAGACAGATGAACAAAAGATGAATATAATTCTGTGTTTTGAATATTTTAGCTGCAGGTGATTCATATTTTAGGTGCAAAAATATCAAAAAGAAGCCTCTTGTTTTTTTAATCTAATAACCGTCGTTAATAAGTACATGTAGATTAAATATTGATGTTAACACATAAAGTGTGATGAGATTAACCATTATACACTTACCATTATTTCCATCATATGAAGAAAGCTGCAAACACTGCTCAAATGAACCTTTAAGAATCAATCAAATTATCCACTGAAGATTCATTTGAAGTACACGACGTACCCTGTGTGAGTGCACTTTCTAGCCATCCGCTAATACTTACTTTTTGCTCCCTTATTTTTTCTAAAAAATTCATAACAATGAGGTTGTATATCTTTTACTCAGTATGTAGTTTGATGCGTAAGGAATCTTCTTTTCCTGCACAAGCTTAGAATTAAATAAGATATTGTTCTATTTGGAAGAGGTTAGAGAGTGGTAGTCAATCTGATATGATTCATCAATGAAAGATTATGTCATGTTCAAATCTGTGTGGGGGAGCAAATTAGCTGCTCAAATGCATGCTACCAATATATACAACCATGACAATGATACAGAGAAAGAAAGGCTAGGGGGAAAGAGAGAGAACAAAGACTAACCCCAGTGCTCAGAACATTAAATGTTTGTACGTGCCAATGGATTTGCACAATTATGATTTCAATTTAGCCGACCAAACATTCATGGATGTTGTCATTGAATTGGCATAATACGTGAATAGGCTCTATATGTATGTGGATGAAGTGAGTGAGCTCGTGAGTGAGCCCGTGTATGAATACATATCATGAGAATACCTACACGTTCACTGCCAGTCGCCTATTCTACATGTGTGTTGAAACCATGTGTGTGTGTGCTTGTGTGTGTCGCCCCCTGGTTGTACGCACTAGGTAGGTTATTGCATTTAGTCTTTGACTCGATCTGGTCTTTTGTTCACCCATAGGTTTGTGTCATACATTTAAGGGGTCATTTAGATGCCAGAGAAAATTTCAGCTTTGCAATTGGAAATGTCATTATAGTATCTATTAGTAAAGTACATGTATATGTAGCAGTGTCAGAAAGCTTGAAAGTAGATCGTTATAAAGATATTAATCAAGTACCATGTTTTACTTCTACTAGATATGAATAATTTAGGAATGACATGTCACATTTACATTTAACAATCAATTTCACTAATTCCCGTGGTATTTGTAATGTTATATTGTTTGATGATAAATCATGTATCTCTTCATTCAATCAATTTATGATATGATAAGAAAGATCATGTATTGCCATACCATATAAGACCAATGTGTTTATTTTCATATGGAGACCAACCAATCATGACTACAGAAACCTCAACTGCATGTTCCCATCTATTTAATTTAAATCATAGGTAATTGGCTAATGAAATGACTGATTTAGAACCCAAACCACATCATGCTATTAACTCCTGCCTATACTATACCGTTGATGGAGTATGTTCATTCGAACCCAATCATGGTCACGAATTCGTTGTAGACTGGGTTAGCGATCGACACAATAGAATAAATAGCAGTGCACAGGAAATGTCATTTCTATTTCATTTTTTCAATGATTTTTTTATGACTTTTCCCTCTTTAATTTGGGAAATTGCTCTATGATATTTCAGCAAGCCAGCTTTTTTTGCACTGTCAACTTGTGGAAGCAAATAGAATCATACACCTTAAGTGGGTAGTATTCACGGTTTGAATAGGTTTCTTTTTCTTCTTTTTGGTTGTTGTTGCAATGTATGTATGCAGTTCATGCTGGAGCCCTAAAAATGAGCTATTTGCATTTCTCTAACAGCAAATACCATAGGGTTGTGCTACAGAAAAAATAAGGAGAAATGAGAGAGGGAAAAAAGTCTTGGAATTGGGGTAGCAAATACAAGTCTTAGTGCCTGGCCCACACGGCCAGTAGAAATCTTTGTGTGGTTTGATTGGTTCACTATGCAAATATACTCCATGCAAGTTTATTACATGGCTTCTATTCTGTAGGGAAAACAGGGAGAAAAGATCATTTTATGAACCAGAGCTTGTTGATCATCTGACAGAATGCTATTTACTGAATGTTTCCCTCATAATAAGAATTCACTTCAAACAAGAATATGAAATTTAACTTCAAAATTTGATTTGTGCTTTGGGAGATGTATATGAGATATCTGCTGAGGAATAAAGCAATGAACTTTCTATTATTTCAAATTTGAAATAATAGTTTGTTTTTAAAGTGAATTTATGACTTTGTCATACTAGGGATATAGCTGAGGTTGTTGTCATGAATGGATGAAATTAGACCTTGAGGACTGTGTTAAAGAAACTATACTAAAATGGGTTTGTAATTGCACTACAATATGTATTCTCCTAGAAATTAGCTATGTTTGTTATGAAATGCACAATTTGAAAGTGCATGTATTGCAATTTCGGTTTTACTTTGATGTATAACTCATTTAGCTTTCTGTCAATTTTCTAATTATGCCAAGTGAACGCACAAATTTTCAAACCAAATATGGAAGCAAGAGAGAGTGGGAGACAGAAGTAGAAATGCTGAATGCAGAATTTGTCTTTTGTTAGTGAATAAATTATGCGGGGTAATTACTGCTCAAGGTCTAGTATTGTAGCTTGAAGTGTTTCTATGGTAGAGGTCAGAGAGAATTCTAAGGCTTGACCCGGGGTCGCTTTCTATTCTTCTCCCTAAGCCCCCTTTCTTTTCTTCTCCCTCTAGACCTCTGAGTGGTAGGAAAGCTGCCTTTTGTGCTAGCTAGCTGCCATCTTAATAGCGGCTCTCGAGTGTAAGTAACACTCACAATATATGGGCAGGATTGCACTATTATGCCACTTCATATTTCAATGTATTATCATATTATGCTCAACTCCTTTGTTGCGTTGAGAAGCATATAGCCGGTGGTACTGGGGCAAGCACGTCTGTTCAGTTTCCAGTCAGTCAGTCAGTCAGGAACCCAACCAGTAATACCCCCATTAGAGACAAGGCATAAAACAGAATGTCCATATCAAGTGCAATAAAACCAGGTTTCATTATATTACCAGTTGGGTTTTTATTCCATTATGGATGTATATCTATTGAATGTATTTCTACTAATCATAATAGGAATTAACTAGCATTTCTTATCTTTCAGTATTGGATACTATAATATGTGATTTTGGTCAATGAAATTGTTCACCAAATTCATATTTTGACATTTCTCTAATTGTCTTCATGAAATGATTTTGTTTATGATGTAGACTAAATTTGAACAGTATTTGGGGATAAATTGGTTTATAAATTTGAAGAGAACCTAATTTTTTTTTTTTTTAATTACCGGTAATAAAACTTGTATTTATTACTGTTTTCTCTGTATTTTACCAGGTACATATACATGTACCTAGTTTAAGCTGCCGGTATACAAGAGTTTCAACAATGAGCAACTCTCAAATCACACATTTTGAATTTTTGAATATCAATTGAACATTTAGGAGCTGCTAGAATGGTGGCTTTCGCTCAATGTTGTCTCCATTAAGATATTGTCAATGCATTTGCGTAGAGCTGACTTTTCAAATATTGTGCAATACTGCCTTTTTTTTGTACATTATCCTCCTAAGCATAGTGTATTGAATTTTACTGTAAAAAAAGTACATTGATGCATCACTTTGCCATTAGAAAATGCACTTTTTTAAATGTATAAATCAAAATGGTCTGTTATGCTACAAACTACATCTCCATTTTAAATTCTGCCAAAATTTGCAATTTGTGCTCATTTATGAAGAAATGTAAATACTGCAGATCATACTTTGAAATTAACTTTAGATACACTAAACTGATTCACTTTTCCATTGATTTTTAGAATTGTTTTTTAATCTTGTTTAATATTCCTATATATTGGTGTTGAATGTCTTCAATATATATGATTTAAGTGTCTTATAGATTTAACCCTCTTATCTATTTTTGATCATGAAATTGAGAGCAATACATTGTAGTAATACAAGGGGCCAAACTGTGTGTTGCAGCTTGATTCTAATTTTTTAGATAAGTATTGAAAATACATAATTATTTAAGTGTTTATAAGAGCCTAAACAATGGATGTCTATACTCCTATTTGACTGTATGCCCCAAAGAGGGTGTATTAAATAAGTGTGAGAATAACAAAATGACTCTAATCTTGGGGTATGTTGACCCCATGTGGCAAAGGTATCGAGGTCGGATCTGAACCCATTTTCAAAGGATATTTATGCATTTGTCATGGTATTACATTTTCTCAACTAACTTATTAACTTGTATATCTGTTTTGTCATGTACAGATGAATTATGTTATGTTTTTAGTTACTTTGTTGTTTTTAAGTACCTTTTTATTTTTGTACCGCAGGACAAGTCAGTTCATGTGTTTCTAGTGCTTATTGGACCATGCGCTGATCTATATGATTTCAGAGCTCAACTATTTCTTATATTTATCATGAACAAATAATTTAAAAGTTCTGTTTAAAGATTTGTGTTTTTGTACATGTATATTGAATATGAAATCTCTGTCTCAAATACGAACTGAATTACAGTCATTTGAAAACGTTATTGCCAATTCTTGAGACGGAGTACTGTTTGCAAATTATTATTATTTTTTTGACTGTACAGTTTCATATGATTGAATTAGAGAAAAGACCAAACATGTACTGTATTTATTAGTATTGTTACATCACATGGACATTTGGTACTTTTTTGTGTCATAATGTTCAACATGTATGTTTGTATAAAATCATGGAAAATCAGATGAAAACAATGTTTTGAAAGAAATTGTATGTTGACATAAAGAATGATTTTTGTACAATTTCCCTGTAGATTGTAGTGAAATGTTTTAGTGGATGTCATGTAGTGGCAGTGGATGTTCATGTTTCAGTTACTAGATTCGATGGATGATCATCGGATGGTAGACGTACGTGACATCTACATTGCAACATTGGAAATTCAAGAATGGATATGTGTAGGAATTTTTGAAGAAAAAAAAATGTTATAAAATGCTAGTGTTTTGGGTAGATGAATATGAATTGTGAGTAGGAGTAGGTAGAAACATGAACTGGTGTCATTTGTTGAACAGTGATGTGAATATGTGTCAGTTTTGAGCAATATGACAATAAAGAAAAAAAAAGTATCAATCTGTGTCTTGGCGTATTGGCTTTGTGTATAATTATGCAGGAGTTGCGTGAACAAAGATGTGGATGTTTATTCATATTCATACAATGAGAAAACATGAGAGAGAGATGGATAGAAGAGGGGGGGGGGGGGGGGTATCATACTCCTAACATTCATTTGCATGTAAATATACTGTATGTAAGTTTGCATATGAATTAAAGGGAAACATTTATTTAGATAAGATCAGATTTAGATAAAATAGTGAACATATGAGAGAAAGAAGGAATAAATGTGCTAGAATTTGTGCGCGGTGAACAATACATGTTGGTATATAAGTGATGCATGCAAATGAGTTCATTATGCAATCTATCTGCACTCCAGTTCATGTATGCATTATATGAAGCCGTCAGGCCAAGTACCATAGGTGCATAAACAGCCTCAACAAGAGTGGATAGATACTGTAATGAACCGAAAACATGCATAATTTGTTTTATACAACAAAACTCCTAGATCCTTGTTATTTGATGTAAAAAGAATTAATTTCAAGATTTGTTCGTGTCATTATCGCTTACAAATAAATCTCAAGTAATAGGCTAACTTTAGCGTGCACTCAAGGAGATCAGCACTCTTTTACCTCTATAGGCATTTACGCACAGTGCACCGCAACAGTAATAGTGCTTTAACCTTTATGCGCACTGCTGTACATTGCATACTTTAAAAATAGTTGGATAGTGCTAGAAACTATTACATGCTTTTTATGAAAAAAACTTACACATGTAGGATGGTCTCGGTAAATGAATCACACATGACCACGTATGACCAATCATTTGATTAGGATCTAGGAGTAAGTTGTATAATACAAGATGGAGAAAGTAATGCAATCAGGGCCTAAATTCAATATGAAGAGGGAACTTGTTACACAAAATTAAGACTTAAATGGTTAAATGTATAGCAGCTCTTTAAAATGTATCGTGAAAGATTCACTGAAAATCCAAAACTAATATTCAGATTATGATGAAGCTCTGCCTACATGGTTTAATCTTTCATGTTCATTACGTCAGATTTGTTTACACAACACAAAGCTAGATTGACCTATGCGTGGTCTCTCTTTTGATTTTTCATGAGCTTCATCTGTATCATAAGTCATTCATTGATTCATTCATCCACCAAGGCAATCAAACAATAAATCATGTTGCCTTGATTTGATTGGAAGAAGACACCACCTCTCTTTCAACCCACTTAATCTCTCCAATGAACCCAATATTGTTTGATTTAAGTTGCAATTGCCCCATTTGTTTGATTCAAACTCTCTCTCTCTCTCTCTCTCTCTCTCTCTCTCTCTCT
>JARBES010000130.1:2458656-2470104 GCA_030265145.1 Strongylocentrotus pallidus
CATCTAGCTTCAAATAAATTGGTTACTTTTAAAGCAAAATAAACGACACTGTTTTCAGCAAAAATGAATAGCTTTTAAAATACAGAACAGGATATCATAGCAAACTTTAAGTGGTAAATAACAAAGGCAAATAAAAGGCAGGTTGAAATTGAATAAACACAAAATCAAATTATAATCTTTTTGTAAAGAGACATAAAGCCAAGTGTAATATATTTTTTGTTTATAATATAGCATATAAATAGCATATAATTTGACATGAAAATCTAAATGACAAAGAAAGTTCAACAGTTTTCATGTGGTATAAAAGAAAAACTTCTGTTATGTACAGCAGAAGCCATGAATTTATAATAGATTTGCCACATGAGCCAAGAAAAGCTAAACCTAAGTGCTGGAAATAATTTCATTGTTTCTATACTGTTTTCATGGGCAATAGAAATTGAGGAAAGAATACTAGAATAGCATATCTATGAAGAATGGGACAAAGGGTAAAAGGAACAGAAGAGGATGAGAGAAGGAGGGGGAAAAGACAGGATGATATGGGAAAGTATGGAGGAAAGAAGGAGAGGAAACTTACGCAAACCATGGAGGAAAGGAGGAGGAGACGGAATCAAAGAGAATATGGATGAAAGAAATCAAGTATAATCAAATAGAAAGAGTACTGATGATTCTATAATAGGGGATGAGCATTTTTTTACATCAAAATCTTTTGGCATTTATACCATGTTTAGAAAATTAATAATTATAATGACTTAATAATAATAATAATAATATTGAATTCTTATATAGCGCACGTAACGACCTTGCAAGGTACTCAAGGCGCTCCAACATTACCCGGCTATGCTAGGCTGCCGATTTCGACGCTCACAGCATTTTAAGGAATTCCTTCCTACCGGTACCCATTTCAAAAGGCATCAAAACACATATTCATATTAAATCGATAGGGAGGTAATCAATTTTCTTTGTTGTGGATCTGATATTCTACTCTACACTTGTGATCAGGCAGATGGATAAGTGAATGAAAAATACATGAATGGACGAATGACTGAGATATAAATTGACTTAGAGTTGGATTGAGTAAATGAGTAAATGATTAAATGAGTGATTATTAAAAGGACATGTGTTATGGTCGGATTGGTCGTGTATCAGACTCACCCGGTGTTTGTTGATGAGGGGGTAGCATGCCCATATGAGGGGTAGGAGGGGGATGCATGCCAGGCTGGCCTTGGGGGTGCATGCCTGGTTGGTAAAGGGGCATGACTTGATGGTGCTGGTATGGAGAACCATGAGGTCCACCTGGGGGTGGTGGTGGCATACCCCCATTGTACATATCAACTGGCATACCATAGCCTGTAAGAGTGTAGGAGGGAGTGGGGGTAGGAGGTGAACTCAACAAACATAAGCAAACGGTAAGAGATCTGCACCTATTTAATCTGTTCATTAAGCTCACAAGTAGTATTTTCCCTCAACATCTTAATGCAGGAATCCAGGCAATATTACTTCACTAATCAGTTATGAGGGGAGACAGAAAGTCTTTTGATATTAATATGGTGTCCAATAGTATATATATTTTTTTTAAATATGAATGAATTTTCTATAACTTCTTTCCGGTGTGTTTTCTGTGAAGAGGATCCACAACTTTGCAGCACTCTCAGCAAACTCTACTGAACTTGGAAGAGCTTGTTTACTTTTTTTTACATCAGAATTTATCAACAGATTTGCAAACAAATGCAACTGAATTGCAAGAGAACTATAGGTGCAGATCCCTATAAGAAATTAAACATAAAATCAAACAATAAATTAAACACAAATCATGCAAATACAAAAACATAAACATATTTTAAAAACAAATTCATTTTGCAACTCATAGAAGTCAATATCGTATTGGTTGCATGACAATAATTCTCTTCATAAATTAAAAAAAAATTGGGTAAGGAAATGGTGAATGAAGACGTTCATGCTACATGTATATTGCTTTAATCGGTAACATGCATGTGTAAGTTGAGTTATATAATGAGAGGTGACTACAAATATAAAAACAAGCACAACTTCATGTAGTCTCTGTTATCTGGGGAAAATATTACGTTAAAATCATCCTGCATTAGAGAAAGTGACTCAAACAGCATTCTTTACACCAATTATATTGACTACCGTATTAAATATATACATCGTATCTATCCTGTCTAGAACTTAACACAAAGAAACAGCTCAAACATTATAAAAAGAACTAGTTGACATACATCTTTTTTCATCTCCAAGAATAGAACAGCACATTAAACAGCAAGACAATAGAAAATTTAAGAAAAATTGCATTGTCCAGTCAGCACAATAATCTCAAAACAACAAAATAAAAAAACACATAGCACATATTAAAATAGATGGTATATTTTTCAGCATTCCATACTCCATACTGAAGGACACATTACAATGCTAATGCAAACAACTTGCAGATAAACAGAAATACTTTACCCCCATATGATTGGTTGATTTGTTGAGTTGCCATGCCAACAGGAGTAGGTGGTCCGACCACACCCATGACAGCGCTAGAGCCTGGAGTGGATGGGCGCTGGGCATTAGGACCATGAATGGCAGCATGGGAATGGTAGTTCCTGTTCAAATATAATATGATATGATAGGTGATGTCAAAGTGCAGTTTTAGAGGCAGGGTATTTTACCGACATCGCTACCACTGCAGTAATGTATTTACAATTGTGCCATCTTTAGGTGAAGGCGTACATAGAGCGATTTACAGTTCCTGTACCCAAGCATTATCACGCGTGCTAATCAATCGGTGATGCATTGTGGGACATCGCTGTCTTCACATTGGGGGCATTGAGTGATTTCAATTTGGGTGTTAGTATTTAGAGCAGTCAAGAGCTCTTAAATCGAGCAAAAAATTTGCTGATGAAATTAAGAGCTCGATACCAATATCAATATTGATAGCTTAACACCACTGTGCGCACTGTGACTTGCCACACAGACTTGATTTCACGACGATGATTTAAAAATAGTACATCAAAACTAAAGATATCATGAAAAGCACAGAATAAATTTACACTTATTTCTCTGGTCTTATAAAATAAATGTCTTACAACTGGTATAACATCAGGATATTGTTGGCATGGGATTTCAATAAACAATCTGATATAACACTTCTCAGCAGAAATACAACCCTGATGAAAGTAACTCCTACCTTGAGAGTTGGTGTGGTAGTACAAATCTAGCTGCATGCTTCATGTGTACCTCCTTACAATGTCTCACCAGACGAGAATAGACAGGGAATGGCCTGAAATCATAACGAAAATAAAATGAAGTATAATCAAATATAATTCATCATCTTTAAGATGGGCAACTTAGGAGACACAAGATGTAAATAAGGATTTTCAATTATGAATGTAGAATTTAATTTAATTCTAGAGTTAGACGCCATCATCATTCATAAATAAGCAAACCTTCATAAAAACAAAAATAAAGATGCCTTTGCGATGAAGATGAGTTGATGACAATGTATTATTTTGTACCATTTAAAGTACGACATTTAATTTCTCAAGATGCCCTGCAACTGATTGTTCAGTCATTCTATGGATTCCGACATGTCAAATCACATGGTACATGCTCTGTGGGCAATATTCCATTTATTGAGTTATTACCGGTACTCTTGTTTTAAGATTCTGATCGACATTGTCTTTTCATATTTTTACTCAAGGAACATCTCCTCATATATATAAAAATATACTACTGCTGAAATACAATGAAGATTGTTAAGGTATAATTCTCATACTGAAAGTTTTTTTGTTGATAGAATTTCATTAAATACAGTTAGGGAAAAAGAGGAATAATTACATTTTTAAGAATTTTTTTCTTTTTCTTTTTCACCAACCACAAAGACCTAAACTCATTCGATGGCTTACATTGCATTATGAATCCATATGAGAATAACTTACTGACTTTTCTTGAAACGAGTACAAGTCTTCCAACAGCACAGGAACTGATTTTCTCCTATAGAGAAAAAGCAGATACCGGTTATATCCTTTAATTAGATAAAGCTCTCAAGAATAGTCCTTAACCAACTATGTTTATGCTCATGAAAATGAAACATATTGGCATTTCTGTAAAGTGCAATTCATCTCAGATACAATAAATTGTAGGCTTTCTGCAAAAAAGACACCAACACCATGTATTGTCAATGGCTATAACGTCCTTTTAGCATTGAGATGACGATTAATACTAGATACATTTGTATGTCACTGAATTATATATACAAACATGACTATGATTTAAATAGGATATGGAATCATTTGCACCGTTTTAAAATGCAATGGTCATTCCCTCTCATTTTTCAGTGAATCATGACTCATAGCTGCATTCAGAATCATCAAACCAAAGCAGATACAGATGCAATCATTGCACATACTTGAAGTAAATTTTCATCAAATGGTAAACATTCATAAACTAGCATGTTTAGGCATTCAATGTTATGAGTTAAATGGTTGTTATGACTGGTTATTAGAACAAAGAATGTTAGTCACACATCATAATGATTGCCAATAATTATTTGTTAGTCACCCAGGCCCATATTCATAACACCTTACTAAACTGATTGTCAAAATAAGTAGCAAGGTAAAAAGTGAAAAGATGCAAAATACACCATTCTTGTTCGGCTGTTAATTTTTTCTTTTTTGAGAGTGCAAGGCTGCTTTGTAGTGCACTGCATCACAATCCCAGTGCATTTTGCAACTTTTCACTTTAAACCCGGCCTTTACTCTGATTTACTGCTCATTCCATGGCTGCAAAACCATAACAAATGTGGTTTCATTTTAAACAGGAATAAACACACTTTCTAATGATACTGAACAAAGCAATAATTATCCCATGAAGGGTTTATAATGTTATCACAGAAAAAGGGAAGACAATGCAAGAAATAAAAGGTAGATATATAAATATGAATTTGCAAATGCGTAATAAACATAGCTGATTCAAGTAACCTTTTCTTCGCAAATGATACAAGAAAACAAGGAAAAGACAATGGAGAAAAAAACCTCATGTAATCATGAAGCATGTTATTACTCTGTTCTATCAATAAAGGGAGAAAACGAGTAATGGAACAAGAACAATATATTTTTAATAAATGTTTGTATTTCAAATAATGAACTGCTCCTTGTATGTTGGGAGACATCAATTACATATAGAATACATTTGAAATACTTTGAAATGCATATAGCTTTTGTTTCATGTGTTTAAATACTTTTTATCATGTTAAAAAGCCTACTAGCACACTACTAAACAAGATCTGCACTTCAAGCACTAATTCACAACATCACAACACAATTATTAATCAATTGGTCACAAATTCACAGAGAATATAATTACACAAACTAAAAGATCACATTTATAGAGGGGAAAATGTTATTTGGCTATCATGTTTGAAAATCTTGATACTCTCCTTTCTTTATATTAAATTCAGATGGGACACTAGAACATTATACATGGATTCATGCATATTATATCAAACATCAATGCAGACAAGGAAAGAAAGATTAAAGCATAGGTTGATAGATAATCATAGAATTAAATGAGACATTTAAATACATAGAAACACTGCAGTTAAATTATATTGCTCAGTTGTAAAAGCAAACTCTCTTGATGCTTTTATCCAAAGTTAGAAATTAATTAACAACACTTGAAGGTACCATTCAACACTTTGAATGTCATATTTTGATTGAATTTTGCTTTTTTCATTTAGTGAGGGAAAGGTCCCATTACACATTAGTGTTTTGAAATAGCTTAGAGAAAAGAGAAAAGATGCATGAATCTGACTTTCTTTCTCATTTCTCTCTCTTTCATTTTGAAAAATGGCATTATTGAAGGGACTTGGTAACATTGTTCAGATGAGAGAAAATGGTGCAAAGGTAGGTGTAAAATTAAAGATTTTCTGAAAGTTTGAGTGAAAACAGACCAATATTAATGATAAAAATAAGGAAAAACTGATCTGGTCAATTCCTTTATTCTCCCAACTATATTATTACAATTTAATTACATTTTAGGTGAATGTAAATCGTCACAAAGCAATGAATTGGCTCTATAAACCATTCCAGACGTTCTAGTGTTGAAAGATATTTAAAAGCCTGTCTCATGTCTTATTTTCATGGAAGAATGGTTGGGAAAATTCAAAAATGGTTGGGAGAATTTACTGTTAGCGGGTGTTGCACAGTGACGCCTTCAAAGAAAACCATAAATATTGTTGTGGTTTGAGAATGTTTTCAGAATTGTTTGCATGTTAGAGGGTTAGTACAGTAGAAGGAATATAGTAAGTAACATTTCATCTACCTTCAACAATGTTACCGAGTCACTTTAAGCTTGTTTATTATGCTGGCTGCTGCCCAATGCACTTTGAACTGGATAGTATTATTATACGTTACTAAAATGTAATTTCAAATGGTACTTGTAGCTTAATACATTGCATAATCATGTATGCATAATTCCAATGTTCATTGGCTATTTTTCAACTTTTAATGTACTCATGCACATGCCTCTGAAAGATTGAGAAGAGCTCAAATCAATGAAGAGCTCAAATTGTTTAACTCTTAAACCTAGAGGATCTGGTAGAAGAGATTCCTTCATCTTTTCAGCATTCTAAAATGTTGCAGTACATGGCTTCAATAATGCATACTCTTATGCTGTTTATATCAGTAAGATGCCTCTAGAGTTGACAAAGATCTGAAGTATCAATTAGGAGTTGGGGGAATTGCTTTATATCTGATCAATGCAATAGGAAAGAGGAAAGTTTGAGCTGAGACAGATCACAAGACATGTAATTGATTGCTTCTTGGATGGGTGTAAAGGATGAGCACTGTTAATTTTGATTTGGAGACAGAGCTTATTAGCACTCAGCAGAGGAGGGTAAGACGGAAGGCACAAGACGATTACATCAAGAGACTTGAGAGAAACATGCGACAGACAAGAGACATTACGGCCCTCTTCATACATGACTTGGTAAAGCGCCTCAAAAAAAACCTGCTGCAGCAAAATGAAATCATTTTATGTGTAAATAAATGGCAATGGGGGGAAAGGGAGGAAAATATTATACTAGCTGCGTCTGCCTGCAAGCCATGTTATAATGCGAACACTATAATCTCTGTTTTTTTATATATAGATTTTTTGTGAGCATTTGACTTGGAGGTGTCATGGTTAGTGGGTTAGTTATTTGACTGTGGATCACATGGTTTGCTGCTGGAGTCCCATCGCAGCACTAATATCCTTTGGCAAGACATTAATCTCAATCTGCCAATCTCAACCCAGGTGATGTAAATGGGGACTCAGTAGGAAGAAATTCCTTAAAATACTTCTGCGCATTATTGCGGCGGCTTAGCTATAGCGGGCGTAACACTATGATACCTTGTATTAAGCGCAGTAGAGTATATTTGTATAGTAGCTGTGCTAAAAAAAAAAAATGCTCTTCTTATTATCATTCTACTTTGCTGCAGCAGTTTGTTTGAGGCAGTTTACGTAGTCATGTCTGGACAAGGCTTAAGGTGCACACAACATTCTCTTTGATGGGATGCACTCACGTTTGGTCTGTCCTTCACCAACTTCAACTTCAATTGTAGTGCCTGGTTCAAAACAACAAATGTCACCATGAAAATACTGACGATTGTCGGTACCCTGGACATCCCAGCCCAAACAGACATTCAATTCTTCACAAACCCGCATCAATGATAAATTCTCACTGCTCAGAATCTATCCCCTACAAATGCTTTATAATGGATATGATTTCTTTTCTCTTCGTGCAAAAAATAATGATCACTTCTGAGGTGTCATTCAATAAAACTGACTGATGAAGGATTGCGGCTCAGTGGGGGGGAAGGAGGGGGAGGGGGGGTTAAAAATTAGGGTGATGTGTCCACTTTTTGTTTTCTCAAATATTCTCCTCCCACCATCCAAACATAAATTATAATTCTTCTAAACCTGATTTGAGAAGAAAAAAATTCACTGTCATCAATCACATTATTTGCTACATTGCACAATTTGTTTTATTCTGTCCATATTTTCAGCCATACAAACCTTTCAGAGCATTGACTAATATGTGGTCTTTCACATTTGATTTCTAGACAATAGGGGAGTAGGTACGTACACGTACATGTACATGTGTGTGTAAATAAAAAAATAAAAATAATAATAATTAGCTTGAAATGGAGAAAACAAACCAAAACAAATCCCTCAGAAAAACAAATAATCAGGCAAAGTAACATGCAGATGGAAAATGTTGAAAATAGGGACTAATATAAATTGGAATATTAAATCCCCCCTAAAACCAAGCATACTAGAAATGAGAGTGAAAGAAAACAAATCATACATTGCATTCTATGCTGGTTAATGTCTTCTATCTGTGCTCATGCATATGCTTTATATTGGTTAACCTGCTACAAACCTGTTAAAAATTGTTTTTACTCACAATGGAATCATTAGATAAAGCAAGTATGTCATTATGTAGTGCATGGGAACTGTATCATGCAAGCTTAGTAATCTAAATTTGTACTATCTACTAATGACAAGAATCCATATCAACCCCAAAGCACAGTGTATTTATAGCTGTATATCCATGAATCTACAATTTACATAATTTACAAGGTTACATTTTAGGAGTAATTTTTGTAAGATTATAATTTCCCTGTACTACCTACCTCTTGTCTGTACAACATATCCGGTCCTTGACTAATTGATATGCCGATTACTTCATGAAATCCATGAGTGATATCTACACTCCCTGATCAGTAATACCAAGAGGAGAGATCTGAGGGTTGTGTTGATCAAGTTCACTTTCCCATCCCACACACAGGTGATACAGAATGAATAGTACTTACCAATTGAATGGAGATCTATATCCAGGATTGTAAAGAAACACATCCCAATACCTATAGTAAACTATAACCCGCCGACAAAGTTTGAAACAATATACTCACTGATTGTTCTATGATTTCCACTGCTCTCTGTGACATGGTTGACAACATTGTCCACTACCTCAAACAAATAAACACATCCTAACCACATCTATGGTACCCTAAAACTCAATGGTTATGTTTAGACCGATATACTCACTGGCTGCTCTAAGATGTCCGCTGCCCTCGATGACATGGTTCACGAGATCATCCATTTCCTCAAACATGAAGTCACATCCATCCCAGTTACACTCATAGACCTGTATCCCAACCTGCTCTGCGTTTCCTCCTTCCTTGTTTGCTCCATCGTTGTTCTTATCTTTGCTCTTCTTCTCTTCTCTCATCTTAGGAGGTCGGGTTGCTGCGATGTGGGCGGCCATGTTCTCAAAGCGAAGCTTCTCCTTCTTGGACAGATTACGCCACTGCATCACCAAAAAATGGTGGAAATTAATTATTTTCATGCTGGTAATTTCAAGTGCTCCCAATAGAAATGTTATCAGATTAGTATAAACTCTTTACATGATAAACTTACTGCCTCAGATAAACTTTTACTAGTTTTTACAAGTATTGACTTTGTACTTTGGGAATCATCTACAGCAAAAGATTTCTTAATTCATCCTTTGTAGATATACTACCAAAAAAAAGACAACAAAAGACACACAAAAATAATACAAAAATAAAAATGATCACCTAGTTGCGACCTGTGTCTGTTTAACCCCCAATCATTTAACTTTCTATGCTATTATCTATGCTTTTATGTGCATTACAATGGAAAAACTTGAGGGAAATAAACAGTGAAGTAATTTAAGAACAGTATTTGTACTTCTCAGATAATAGTAAACACACCACAATCAGACCTGTATCTGTTTAACCCCCAACCATTTAACTTCCCACGCCATTATCTATGTTTTCATGTGCATTACAATGAAGCATCTCAAGGGAAATAAACGGTGAAGTAATTTAAGAACATAATTTGTACTTCTAAGTTAATAGTAAACACACCAAAATCAGACAGTTCTGAAATTGTGAAGTAAAGGTCTATATGTAGATTGAATTAGCTAAAGCCTTAATTGATGTCTGTTGATTGAACTTACATCTTGGCCAATGCTCCTGCTAATGTCTCCAAATGTCATATCTGGATTGTTCTTTCTACAAGCTGCACGATTCTCACTGGCAAATAAAATGAAAGCACTTGGATTCCGCACCATCTTAGACTGGAAATGGAAATGGAAAGAAAAAATGAATTGGATAATATCATATTGATATGGAAATATAAATCTAGGAATATACAGCTTTTATAGCTTTGTTAGAGCAAACTTACACTCGCATGTCATCACCCTAATTTTCACCTAAATTTGCTCTTTATCAACATTTTCCGAGAAAATAATTCGAGCATTAACAGTTCAATATTTTCATGTTTTGTTATTAGTAACACTATATAGTTGGGTGTATGGAGGGTTTGAACAGGGATATTCCTAACCCCACATTCTATTAGGATGTCCTTTTGCTTGGTACAGAATACAAGACTGCGCTTGACCCTAGGAAATTCATTAAATGTAACTCTAGAAAGGCTCAGCTACAATACTAGGCTAAAGAATACATGAAATGGTGTTAGAATCATCTAGTTTTACACAGAACCTACATCTTCTTTCTTTCTGCTGCTCTTTGGTGTGGAGACACTAGAAGCAACTGAAGCTGAATCATCCATATCACCAAACTGCTCTGCTATCCGAAGCAACATGGCTTCCTCTTCAGCTTTCTGAGAATCTTCTTCCTCAAGCTCTAAACTGATCTCCATCTCCATCTCTTCTTCCTCCTCCTCCTTCTCTTCACTCTCTATCTCTTCTCCATCTTCCTCTTCTTCCTCATCCTCTTCCTCCTCCTCAAGCTGCTCCTGCAGGAGGGGAGAAGGCTCCTTGACCGGAGTGATAGGTTTCTTGAAGAAGTAGATCTCATCGTCAATCACTTTGTTAGAGACATTATGTCGCTTGAGACCTTTGACCTTACGTGTGGACTGATCCATATCTTTGTATTGGGATTCGCACACGTACACATGCTTCTCAGCAAACTCGGTTGGCCGATCTGAAAACAATGCAACAAAAAAATACTAGATTGTCCACTGATCCATATAATTTTAAATATGACTAATAGCTAAGATTATGACAAGATGAACAAGATCATATAAAGGTAAAATATCAATCTGTAATTTTTGTCTATTTGAAGGAAAAGAAGCATCAAATCTCAACTAAAGCACGATAGTTGTATTAATAATAAAGCAATGCTCCCTTGTGAGAGCTGTGATTGAAAAAGAAACGAATATGTATAAGTATCCTCAGACAAAAGATGGTCTGATCTGTGCTTTCAATTTCATTTAATCTTTTCTTACAAACTTACTTTGATCAATGGTGCAGGTAAATCAATTCAAAGAGAAATGAAATTAATAGCAAAGTTGTTACTCACTACTGATGTAATCCTTGAAGAGCATGAGAGAGCACTTTCCCAGTATATGCACCAT
>JARBES010000130.1:2706313-2719813 GCA_030265145.1 Strongylocentrotus pallidus
GTCCTTTGTTTGTTTGTATGCTTCTTTGTTTGTTTGTATGCATCTTTGTTTGTTTTTGTGAATGTTAATATTGGCCCTTTTGGCCGCCCATATTTTATCCCTCCTATTTTTCCAGGACTGCTTGTCATCGGGTTGTAAAGAAGTATTTGGATGTTGAACGGCAATAACCATCGTCTGAAAAAGTTCTACAAGTCCATCGAGTCGGAGAACATGACGGAGTCGTTTCGCTTCGAATCTTGGCGTTTAGCAGAGGCAAACATGTTGAAATGTAATCAAGAGTTTGAACCTTTATTCAGCCAAATACAAGATCGAATTCCAAGAGAATCTATAAATGTGAAACATGTTTTGATATGGAGATGATGCTGTGCTCCTCATTCTAGCTTTATAAACACGATTTACTTTATTCAGTATTGGAAATGTGGCTAGAAACTTTAAAAAGTAATTTTAATGTCACCTGTGTAGCCTTTTTTATTGAAGGAAAGGTCAGAAAAATCTATTTTATGACTTAAAAAGAAATTAAAAAAAAAAAAACCTCAAATGAATAATCGTAACCATGCACATTCTGAAAACCCGGTAGCAATAATTTGTTGCCGATTACTTTGAGATGAGAAATCTTTAAGGTTGTAACCTTACTTTCGAAGTACATGTAGTTCAGAGAAGTTGAGACCATAATTTGTTATTTATCTAGAATTATTTGTTTTTGAGATAGCTATTTGTATTCGACTTAGTGAAATTAAAGGCAGATTAATTGGGGTCGTAACCAAGTTAAGTTTTGTTTTGCTTCCAATATGATAGACATCCCAAGGTCTTTTCTAGTAACTTTTATTCCATCACATTCAAATGATGACAGATAGAAAACGGAGAATTTTATAGCTATATTATTTAATGTAAATATGTATTGAAATTATGGAAATAAAAACCACGCTTGAGGATAAGAGGAACAAAAATAGCTATATTATTTGTGTTGATGCTATGGAGGTTTTAAAAATATATTAGTTGAATTAATATAACGAACACATGAATATTAAAAGAAGAGTTATGAATAATTTTTGTCGATCTATAACGAAAGGTACGATAGGGCAGTTTTCCCGAACATGAAATACCATTGGAAGCCAAGTAAACATTAAGCTCCTCTGTAAAAATTGTTCATTGTATGGTTTCGCCTGCACTCCATTATGATTTATGACTTGTCTAGTACTATCTATATCATAATATCGTGATTAACATGTAGAATAATCCATTCTTCTCTATTTATTTCTCGTACCTTACTCTCTCTTTCCCTCCCCATATCCCTACACCCCCTCTCTCTCTCTCTCACTCACTCACAGCTAGGTTTTCTCTTTCATTTAGCAAAGCTGCACATTTAGTTTTATATGTATACCTTTAATTATAATTAGATTGAACATCTCTATTTTGATAAAGATAAAGCTTTGCAAAGCTTACACTGTTTTTTTTTTTAAATTAAAAGAAATGATTATAGCATGCATCGACAACTGTTGATGATTTTGTGATAATGTACATGAGTGTATACACTCACACACACACACACACTCACCTCTGCAAACACACACACTCACATACTCCTAACAAATTAATTCTCGAGTTTCTCAGGATTGTCTTCTAGGACCATTATCATTTATTTAAATAATTCTAAACAATTAGTTTGAGCAAATGATTTCAACATTATTTCCAATTGCAAAGACCTGTGAGATATCTGAATATATAAATTATTTCAGGATATAGACTTCATGCTATCGACTCATTGAAATCATCAGAATGGTAGAGCACAAACTTGATTTGTAAAACGTTTTCTTGGACATTCCATATATTAATTGATACTATTGCATATATATGTAATTGGTCCTATCCAGACTACAACTGGGACTACCATCCCACACATGTGACCTCCCCCCTCCTATGAAAAAAATAACTTCTAAGAAAATTATCATAGCTATAACTTTAGGATGTATCCTCCTGGGCAACTTTATTCTAAGAGCTAGATTGATCAATTTACAATTTATATCAATTAATTTTGTATTTTAGAATATTATAGTCAAAATATTATGTACTAATAATTAAAACATTCAGAAAAAAAACACACAAACCTCAAATCATTTCGTTCACTCCAGAAGAAAACAATTTTTTTTTTTTTGTAATCAGAAGACATTTTTTATTTCATTGTATTCTTTGAAGAGGGTTGGCTTTATTCGCATACAGGAGTTACTTGCACATTTTTAGAAAATTATTGTTGCAACTACTACAAATCTTACTTTAAAATAATTTTCTAAAATTTCCTTTTCTATCAAAGGAACAAAATGTTTTATTCTATCAACATAAAATTCTAAAACTGAACTACAAAGTAGCACCTGCTGATAAAAACTTACGCTTAATCCTTTCTCATACAATCACATTTTTTCATTGATGTGAAGAATACATACATCCTACACTAAATGTTCACCCTTTGGCTAATTTAAACATGTATAAAATGTGTACAAAATTGGGATTAAGCTATATTTAAATAAAAAAAGGAAAATTATATTTGCAGCAGCTAATCACTGTCTTATTCAATAAAAGATTAAAAACGTAAAATGAAAAAAAATTATGGTTCACACATAGTGGCTGTTTGGAATACCTTAAGGTGTTTTCTAATCATAAACATGCTTCGACAATAGCAAACATACGGTAAGCTGATTACTCATACATGTATTTCAACACACAATGACAAATATGGATACAAAGCAAAATAATCTCCTTGCCCTCACATATAATCCTAATCCTTTGCTCATAAACCACCTTGGCTTGGTTTCACTCTAATTTTGAAAGAATATTTTATTAAGTTGATGAAAATGATCACACGCCATGTATTTGGCAACACTATCGGCACATTACAACATTGAACATTTATTTAAAAATTCTCAACAGTACAGTCTTGAATGAAAGCAGCAAATAGCAAATCTCACACTAACCTGGAATTAAGTCATAGACAATACTTACTGCTCACTTCAATTCCAAACGCCATCATCATGATGGAAGACACTGTCTTAAGATGCTTTAAAGTACAATCTTTCAGCTTTTGCATAATTACAATTTACACAAGTTGGATTATAAAAGGCATGATTCGATAATTGTAATATACAATTATCCCTTTCTTTTGTTTAGGATGTCCATGATATATTAAAGCAGAGGATATAAAATACATCTGGTTCAATAGAAAAATACAAATCTACAACATGGTAGAGGGGTGAAGGTAGCTGGTTCCAGTAGGCAAGAAAAGGCAGCTCTCTCCACAAAACCATGATCCTCATTATGTACCTGTGGTAGGAGATCAAATAAATGATGTTGTTTAAAATACTATTATGGATCGCATTCCTTCATACAATTTCCTAATAGGAGTGATTCTGTCAATTGTGTCCCATACGACACATGTGTTTTGTCCATTTATTACGTCCAGAAATACAAACTCTCTAGTTACAACCATTGAATATTCTACCAGAAATAAGCAACGGTTAACCGTCATAATGAAAGATTTTCATTATAGGAAGAAAAAAAATGGATAAAAGCCATGATATGCGTACAGGAAACATTGAACAGAATGGCTCATCTGTATGTATCAAAGTTTATTGCATTGCTGACACGGGTGTGAGG
The DNA here is from genome assembly GCA_030265145.1 of Strongylocentrotus pallidus. NCBI lineage: Eukaryota > Metazoa > Echinodermata > Echinoidea > Camarodonta > Strongylocentrotidae > Strongylocentrotus > Strongylocentrotus pallidus. The sequence continues at coordinate 2,709,959 of JARBES010000130.1, forward strand.
GTTGATTGAAATCGAGAGGTGAAGAGGAGGTTTTCTTGTTAAAAAATATCAATATTCAAATTACTATTTATTTAAACATATCAATAAAGCTGTTAATATGATTTGCGTAAATCAAAATGTAAATTATATATTGGAGAGTCATACAGAGTCAAACCCTAACACCATTTCAAAATTTCAAAACACAGTAACTCTACAAAACTCATCTCAAACCGGGTCCATGAAGACTGATTCTAAGCCTTTCTAGTACAAACAAAATCTATAATTTCTGATAAACTCACATCTGAGCTTCTTGACATTCCATACTTCAGTCATCTCACCAGTTGGTTCGCCCATCCTATCTACACACAAACACCTACACAATATAAAAGGAGAAAATGTCTCTGGGTAAAAGGGAAATGCAATCATACTTGTAGTAACAAGATATGTTGATGTATAAAAACAAATGAATTAACAGCTTGAGACACTGACAAAAACATCAACCTTTCTTCAATAGGCATTTTCAATCAAGGTTTAGCATATTTTTATGGAAATAAAGTTTCTGTAACTTCAAAGGATAAGCATATTTCCCCCCAAACCAAGATTGATCATTCTTAAAGCATCATCCTTAAATTTAAGAGAATCAATGCAACCCAACATTCCTGGCTTATCATAATATACCAGAAGAAGATGTAAAAATCCTAGTGTCTATATCGCACCATTTTCCTGTTTAAAAAAAGGAATAATCAACGGCTCAGGCTTCTCCAATGAAGTCAGTATTTTCACATTTGCTGAAATAGCTAAATTTTGAGGCATAATCTGTGACAATTTTAAGAAGAGAAGAAGGGAGTGAGTTCCACAAACAAGCAATGATGTAATAAGAAGACACAGTATCTTTATCCCTTGAGGTGTGTTATGGGGACCTTGAGAGTGAGACGAAATGAGCGCAAACCAGGCTAAAGCTGGCGCTGTGACATGAGGAAAGTCATGTATCCAGGAGCTAGATTATGGATGTAAGAATCAAGATAAAGAGGGATGATAAACTTACATTGTTCCCATACACTGGATGCTGTTATAATAGCCATCCACGCTGCAGCTAGGTAGAGAGGAGGCCATAAGAGGTATAGCATTCTTATGACTCTCCTTGATAGCCTCTAAGGTCACATCAAAGACAGCTTGGCAGGGACTAGGTATCTCTGAGATTCTCCTAGGCTCATCACGGTACATGGCACTGGGGTCATCTCGTTGTTGCTGGGCTGATGAACCTGGATTCAAACAAAAATAAAAGGATTATTCATAACAACACAATGTTTATAACCAAGTATGTTTTAATTACTTTCATCCAAATCATGTTATCATTGCTATTAAATCTAACTTTTATTACTAAATACTACTACTATTACTACAATAGTAATCACATCTAAACATCCGTACTGTGACAATGATTATGACTACTATCACTACCAGGATCAGAACTACTGCCATTATTACTGTATAACCAGAAACTTATGTGAATCCTTATTGATAGATAGCCTTTTCAAGAATTCTTTATTCAAGTTACATGATCCTGCATACAGTGTAGATACATGTACAATAGCGCCAAAAAACCCATACAAAGTCACAGTACGTCCTTTAAGTAAAAGAGCTTACAATGATCTTGAAGGTCTTTCTTCATTAAATTGTCAAAAGAGGGTGTGCTCATTTATTCAAAAGTTGCATGACATTTGTGGTGATAGGATGTAAGAATGGCAACTTGCCCGTTTCCTACTGTTAAATAGAGCTCCAAATAGTCTAATATAGTAGGGGTAGAATTATCGTGTTTACAGACAGCCCTAGATGGCAGGAGCGATCTAGGAGACATTTATGACATTTATTTATGGTGTAGCACAATGGGATGGGCGTCTGTCTCTGAAAATTACTTTCATCATGTGCGTGCTTTAAAGTCGTGGCTTGATCAAACAAAAGTTGCTGCTAAATTGTGTGCAAGCATATTATAAAGTAAGGAACTTTTGTCACAATGTTCTCTTTATGTTCAATTTATATGTGAATTTTCTAGCTTTAATCAAATATTATGAAAATACTCAACATATAAAATCAATATTTGTTGAGTTTTCCCGTTATCAATGATAACAACTTACATCCTTGTCCACTTGCTGGTCTGATCGATGTGGGTAGAGCTCCAAGTGATTTGGTACCTCGGGGAATACAAATGCATCTGAATAAAAGAACATGAATCAGTCTGTGTTAAGCTCTTCTGAAGCCTTTTGAGGCATTTTAACAAGATCTTTAATTAGTTGTATTGTTTCAGTCAAGTAAGCATCACAGCTATACTATCTAATACACAATAAAGATAATTCATTTCAATGGCCAAAGGACCAAAGAATGTAAGCTAAATTTATAGATGTCACAGCAAAATGGTACAGCAATCAGTTGTGGTCTAAAAGGTGTGCAAATCTAGTGTCCCTCCCATGGCACCGACTCCTTTGGGCAAGACATTCATCTACATCTTCTGCCCATCTTGCCCTAGTGCAGTAAATGCATGTCCTGAAGGAATTCCTTGAAGGCTTGAGTGCCTTATCATGAAACTTAGCTTGTCATACTGTAGAATACTAGAATTGGGTTGGCCAAGCTGTATATTGATGGCTATGATTACCTTAAAATCTATAACTATCCCCACCCCATATCACTCTGTACAGTAGCATTAATAAATAGTGACTTCATTCATTCTCCATAGACATTACATCAAAGTATGTGTGTACACACCAAATGAGAGGGAACTTTTGGTTGAGGTACTCATTACACATAGAAGGGACTTATGTCAGGAGATAACCGGAAGATTTTGTAATATCATGCTTTCTTGAACAAAACCAAAGAACTTACACTGGAGACCAGACGCATGGGAAGTCTGTGAAGAACTGGTCACAGTAGGGAAGAGGCATACCAAGAGGTGGAACTGTTCTCTCTGTTATCTGGTTGATCCTCTGATGTGTCACATCCTCATGTGATTGGCAAGGTTGGTCTTCTGGTGCTGTATCAAGAGCAAAAGTGTTGATATCACTATCCATCTTTGCATCATTTTATTTAATTCATTTTTTTCAATGGTTTCTAGTTGATAAGAAATATTGGCAGCCACGGGGCCAAATTGCAGATTTATCTTGCAAAGGATGCCATAACATAATGCATACAAAAAAAATGATACATAAAGCCAATAATAAAAGACCATGGTAATACATCAAGCACATAAATAATACAACAAGTGCATTTATATCAATAATGAAGTATTGATATAAAATATAGTTTCAGGGTTATTCCCCTTTAATATAAAAAAGAGAGAAAAGTTAAACATTTCTTTTAAGTTTAGGCCAATTTGTAGGATATGAAAACCTTTATTTTGATCAGGAATGATGAAAGCCCTCTACTTCCATACATGTAGTATTTTGGTTCATTCCTGCATAAGAAATATTTGCTATGCCTATTTACTATGCAGCCACTCACTCGACTGATCATCATCCTGCCTTGACTCAACTTACTTGGTCTCTCAGCAACTGGAGTACTAAATGACTGTATAACCGAGAACGGTCCCTTTTCACCTCCCTGATAGACGGCTTGAGTTCTGTGGTGGACGACACCATTGGTAGGCAGGTCGGATACCACCACACCTAGATCACTTGGATCAGAGCTCACAGAATCCCACTCAACATCCTCCAAAGTTGGGTCTTCAGCCATGGTGTACTCTGTGTTGTATGCTGTGTGTGAATGAGGTCACATTCAGAATTACAGTTAGGATGATCAACTTCTCATTCAAAGCATGAATCATTAACAAGGGAGGGTTCTGGTCATGTGATTACATTGTAAAAGTAATGTCTAGAAGCAAAGGGTTATACAGGGTTGATTTTGTAGCAAATACATGTAAGAATTGATGATTCTGTCAGGTTTTGGAGTCATCAAAATGATTTGAAAGTGAGTCAGTCTTGCTGAAAGGCACCACACAAACATGTGATATGAAAGTCTGGTCCACATATTACAGCCTTTTCTGTCATATTTCAAATATGAGGGCATTTGAAGAGCCATCATTTTCAGGAGACATTTCTTCTATAGTATCATTCCACACTATCATAAAAAGAATGAAAACTCACGCATTGTTTTAAACCTTTCCCAGAATTCAACCTTCTCATTAAAGGGTGATGAAATACCTTGGATTTAACTTGCATCAAGATACACCCGGCTGATTATAAAGATCAACTGACTTTCCGATATATTACAATTCTGCATAGGCCTAGTTGTTTAAAGTCTGTCTGAGATTATTTCATGAATCTTGCCGATTTCAACATTTCCTAACAGGGTTTGCTTTGTCATTCAGCATAATAACAGCTTGAAAAAACTAGATGGAACTTTAACTGCGCGCAGTCGAAAATGATGCCTCCACCATAGAGCGATTTCACAAACCAAAACAGAAGTAATTTTGCAAATTCAAGTTCAATTGTAATCCATTAACAGGTTCTCAGGATATCGTGATTACAAGCCATTTTTCATATCCATGTATGACCCTTTTATCTTTGACCTCATGACCATAAAATCTAATCAGTTCATTGGCTTTGCAAGATACATACATGTCCTGAGTTTGATGGTAATTCCTCCATCAGTTCTAATGATGTGATCACCAGCTATTTATGCATACAGGAACACTGTGACCTTTGACCTCGTGACCCCAAAATCTAATCAATTCATTGGCTCTGCAAGATACATACATGATCCAAGTTGGGCAGGAATCCATCAATCGGTTCTTGAGATAACGTGATCATGAGAAAGGGACGTACGGACAACCCGAAAACATAATGCCTCCGGCTACTCCATAAGGAGCCAGAGCATATAACACTGAGTTCCCATAGGCAATCTTTTTATTCAGATGGTCATATCTCAGCCAATACTTCACATATTGAATTGGTTTACGACGTTTGAACAGTATTTTTGATGCTGTTTCGAAAAATGAAGAAAAAATAGAGAAATCTAAAAAACAGATTTTTATGACGTCACAGCTTCGGTACTCTATACGGCACAACATTCACTTTTAATTAAATTGTCCCAATCCAGTGTTAGATGCACGCGCAGGGGTAAATGATTCTAGATCCTTTTTTTAAAATGATGATCAAGGGTAATAGGCTTCACATTTCTGTATCTTATAACACAGAGCTCAGTAAATATGTGCAAGTCCTTTAATTGTTGCACCTAGTTACCATTCATTTACACGTACAAATTAGTGACAGTTTTTTTGCAGCAGTTTACTGCGCCATATCTGAACAAGCCTTAATCCTCCCTGGTAATATTTAGGACAATTGGGTCTCCAATACTACATTTCAAATTTACCATTTATGCATGCAGTGGATTACAAAACTATTCAAAAACACAATCATTCTTGTTTTTCAGACAATCTTCAAGTCTAATAAAATGTGAGAATAATTACTCTTAAAATGTGAAGATAGTCTAGGAGAGAAAGGCATGGATAGTGTCCTACTTACACCTGACATTATCTGCATCCTCCCTTGGTGGAAGCCAGTTGAGAGTAGCATGAACGTTTTCTGCAGACTCCAATAAGACCTGAGTTACAGTGGGGAACTGGGGTGAACGAGGATCCACTGAAAGAAAGATAGTCATTCAAATAGTCAGTTCAATTCAAATAATTCATCAAAATAAAATCCAGGAAAAAAGTAAATTTATTAGATTACACTTGACAAAAAGTCTATAAATGATGTAATGACATGTCTGCCCAGTTTTTTGACCAGCATTTATTATTACTCTCTGCTGGGAGGATAGACCATATAAAAAGAAACAATATTTTTTAAATACAAAACTATTATTACGAATAGCGATAAAATCATTTTCATCATCATTATCATCATCATCATCATCATCATCATTATCATTATCATCATTATCAACATCATTATCATCATCATCTTTATCATAATCATTATTATTATTATTATTATTATAATTGTTATGATTATTATCATATAGTAGTTGAAATAGTAGTAGTTATAGTAATATTATGATTGGATGCTTATAGTATTCATATCCGGGTATACAAATTTTTATCACCACCACAATTTTGTGAATGTTGTTTAATATGTGGAAGATTGGTAGTGCAATAATAATCAAAATTGGAAAATTGGGTTTTACTTGAAACTTAATTAGATAAGATGGCTTCTTGAGATAATCACATTCCTCAAAACTAACAGAGTTTATGACCTACTGCATATGTTAAATGTGGGGTATAAAAAGGCATAGTTACCATCACTAAAGGTTCTGACAGAAAAGCGATCTCCATAATCACTGATAAATCCATTGTAAACCATAGCAACCTGAACATCATAGAGAGTATCAGGTGTTAGTCCCTCCACATCAGCAGTCATTTCTCTTGAATTGGCATATACATCCCTGGTGAAAAAAACAAAAACACAATATACACAAATAATAAGATACTCAAGGAAGGCGGTCTCTTGCGTTTAAAAATTCTGTTAACTGTAAAATGTTAATTTGCCATATACTTATTTCTTTAAGTGTTTAAAAGTAAATTGTTTTCACAATAACTATAATATATTGTGCTGAAAATGTGCTTTAATATTTTTCTGTAATATGTAATTATTTTTTTGTGTGTTATTGAACACAGAAACAAAATTAAATCAAACAAACAATTAAAAGAAAACTTGCAAACTACGAGAATGCCAAACATTGTTAATGAATTGCTTACCCTACATCTGGATTGCTGACTCGGACAGTGTAGTAGATGTCTGGACGACGTCCACCAATTTCAGGTGGAGGTCCAGTGTCCACAGGGAAATCCCAGGAAACAGAGATGGCCTCGGGTGATATAGGTTCAGCCATGATGTTGATTGGAGGTATGGGACCATCTAAAAGAGATATACAACCAAGTTCAAAAGTGAAAGAATTCTATGTGCCACAGACAATCATGGTGAATGTGGATGGTATAAGTGTACTTTGCAAATGTATGTGTATATCCAACCTTGGCTTCTTTACACATTTATTAAAATAAACATGATTTTAAAAATTAGGATTGGAAATTACCTTTGACTTAGCTGAATTCTGCAAAGATAATTGTTGCAGAAATCACAATGGAAAATCAGGACTTTCTTGGAACATGTGTATAGGTTTACTTAGGAAAGATTGACTGCATGATGTGGTATAAAAAAGCAAAAACTACATTCATATACATGCAGTGAACATTCATGGAAAGCCGTAGGGAAATATGGATGGATAAGAATTTGAACTAATTAACAAGAAATCTCCCTTGATACATAGGCAAGACTAAATTCGTGCTAACATGACATGAAAAGTTAACCATATCAAAATACTCAGAAGATGAACTTTCAAAAAGAAAATCAAATATTTGCCTAAAAGGATGCTTTGTTCCTGGCACAAAAGAATTGGAGTGACAGGTAAATATTAGGTTATGGATTGGTAGAGGTAAGATATTCTGGAAGTGAATAAGTTGGTTTACAATAATGGAGAATCAATTGACATTTGACCTTGGACAGATATCATCAACATTCAAAGTTGGTCAAGTCCTTCAATAATCTATTTGTGGTTTTGATTTAGTGATCACACCTGAAAATTGTAGGTTATTGGAATTGGTACAGTGATTTACATGGTAAATACAATAGGCTTTGACCTTCAACACATATAACCTACATTAGAACTCGACCAACGTTCGGTCTTTCAAGAGATGTATCCAAATTTGGTGATCCAATCTAAAAGTCGTAGGAAATTGCAAGTAAAATGCATGGACACATGCTCATACAGGCATTATTACTAAGTCTATCTGTTACAGTAACAGAGGAAAAAAGGACTTTGTAAGACTTGCCAATATTCTTTAAAAAGCATTCTCACCCAGTTCACAATTTGCAATTATACCTTTATTACTCAACATGCACAAATCCTCATAAAAAAGATTTAACCAAGAAATTGGACAGCTAGTGCTCTCGCCATCACCGCTGCTGTTGGAAAAGCAGTACCTACATCTGAGCACATCTTTTAAATAGACTGATGAAGGATGAATAACATGAATGGACTTAATGGAATAAGGATAATAACCTGTGGTTACTTTGAATATCTACACAGTAAAACCTACCAGTCACATAAAATGTCATTACTATGCCACGTCAGTATTGAGCCAGGTTTAAAAAGATAACTTGCCACTTACCACAGAATGCACTCCTCTATTTGAACATCATAGTTGAAATCCGTAACCGTGACCCGGACCATACTCAAGCCAAACTTTGGATGCCATGACTAATGTGCTGAGAGAACAGGATTGAGCCAATACAGGACATTGTAGGTTGTTCTATTTCGTGGATGAGAGAATCATATGTGATTCTTGGGATCCACTTCAATAAAACAAGCTACCTGTCATATGTATGTTATGTTTTCTTCTCAATATGCTGTTCAATCTTGGAGATATCAGGTAGACACATTGACAATACCTTATTCAAGGAGTTGGAAATCCGTAGAGTTGATACTGCCTCAATGTAAATCACTAACAAATATGTTTTACTTGATGGTATTAATTTGTTTGCGGAAAGCCAGGTTAACAGAACAACATAATTTAGGCTACCCGGTAGTTACTTGGGGTTTAGCGATTTTTGTTGTTTTTGTTTTGAATTTTTTATTTTATTTTTGTATTAGTCACTTCAAGGTACATTGATGTATTTGACAAATTCAGCGATTAGTTTACAAGGTTTTAAGGACAAAGTTTATAATGTTGTCCGATACATAATGCTAATTAATTATGTGGTTCGTTCATTCAGTTTATCAAAAGGAAAGTAAGCAAAGTTTAATTGCAAGTAGCATTTGCTTCAGAACGTTTATTCTTGTATTTTAATGTTAACAAACCAAAGACTTTGTGAAAAAAATTGTCTCTGGCTTTAATACTTGGGGGCCAAATATCAGATTCAAATCGCCCAAGTCAATCTAATCCCAAGAACAGTTCCAAACAAAAAGCAGTAAATTCACATCGCAGATTTCGAATGAGACCACCAATGTGCCCAATATCGATTTTGTTTACACAATACACAACAGCTGCATACATGTACTCCAGACCATATGCTCCAGACTTGCTGGAGCACGTTTCTCTGCCGCTCCGTTTTTATCTCCGCTTTCTCTCTCTAACCCCCTAAATTAAAAAGTAAACCTTTTTGATCAAAAGTTGCTTGGGATAGATATTTACAACCACTTTCAAAATTGTCTCAAAATCAGACTTCATAATTATGCTCTGTAATATTTGTATGATATTTCAAGTTGAAAATGAAAGCCAGAAATCTACATTTACGGTACTCCATTTCAAACTGGAGCCCTTGAATGTATTGTATTGATTGTAATGAGGCATTATTTGATATGTCTGATTGAATTTTTTCATTATCCCTTCATAAATGAAGAAAAAGTCAGATTTACATGGACGGTATGAATTGATAGTTATCATCATCGCTAACAAAATCGTTTTCGCAAATTTTGATTTTTTTTATTGCTAATCTCTTACTCTAGAACCCAGAGAACCAATTGGAGAACCAAATAGCAGAATTTGTTTTAGAACCACTGGTAGCAGGGCAGAACTAGTATAAACTGAATGCAGAACCTAGTCCCATTGCGTAAGACTTCTGGTACTGAACAGTTAACACTCCAAAGAACTATGTCTAGTCTGGGAGAAAAGACGTTTATTTCTGCAGCGCTATCTCTTTGGAATGCTCTTCCACTGAGGATCCGATCACTAGAATCCCTAGAAACATTAAAAAAATATCTAAAGTCATATATGTTTGCATGTTATTTTAGTTAATTATATGTTGAATGTACATCTATGCATTTTTCCCC
>JARBES010000130.1:2729728-2742523 GCA_030265145.1 Strongylocentrotus pallidus
TAATTATAGTTGTGATTAAGTTATGATAGAACATCGATACTTCTCGGTTTCGTTTTTTCTGGGACGCACTGTATATATATCCCCTCTGACTTCGCCAGTGAGGGGATAATTAATGGCAGATAGGCTAAAGTTCTTTTTTTTCTTTACTTGTTGTCTTGAAGCCCCTCTGAAGAGTTGAGAGTCCCAAAAATTAGATGGCAATATTATAATGTGAAAGAGGATGTCATTTAACACGCATTTCCGCAAGGATTTTCAAAACAAAAATGTTTTTTAAGTCAAATATTGATGAAAAAAATACAAAATTGAGGTTTTCTGTGCACAACAGAAAACCCAAATTATGATTTGGTTTATCAATATTTGTCTTCAAATGCATTTTTTGGGGGAGAGGGAAATCTTTGCAGGAGTGTGTCTTAAAACGACATTCTCTTTCACATTATGATACACTTAAGTGAAATTTTGCAACCAAATTTTTGGCAACTTTGGGGCTCCCAACATTTTAGAGGGGCTTTCACATGAGGACCCCACTTTGAATAATGAAGAGGTTATCCAGGTAAATCGTGGAAGTACATGTATTTGTCATTGTTCAATTATCAGTTTATCAAATTTTAAAAGTGCTCAACATATCAAACACTGAATAGGACTTCATAAAGGCCTGTACTACAGCTGATAACTTGTGAATAAATAACACAATTAACTTCTGGGTGTCAAGGTTCCCAATAAATCTTCTGCACTTACTTGTTCTAGCTCTCCTTGTGACAGGGTCACTATCTCCTGATGGTGAGGTGGAATACAATTTGACTTGATAATCTGTATTTGGGTCTAGATCTGGAATGGTGAAATCTCTGGTACCCCGAGGAAATGGCATTGAGAACTGGTTGGGATCAGATGGAGTTCCAACTTCCATTCTGTATCCAGTAACACTGTCATCTTCAGGTTCATCCCATCTGACTGCTATTGAATCGTAGCGTGGGTTAGCCTTTGTGTTGACTGGACGCCTGGGGCTTCGGCTACGACCTACATTAAAGAATGAAAGAAGCTGTGGTGATTGATGTCTTAACTAACCAAGAACTCCAGGTAGTATAAATTGTATAATGCTTTGTATGCTATCAATAATATATAATGAATGTATGATTTATAATGAATGAGTTCAGTATTTTTCTATTGCTATGTCGAAATAACACAACTATATTTTCTTTAAAATGATGTTCTTGTTCTTTTGGCACTTCTTTTTAGGATGCAAGAAAAAACAAGAATAAGTATTAAATAGAATTCCTGTTATAAAAATAACCAACAGCACACATAGTACATGTGTGTTTCATTACTCACTAGGCTGTGTCCTAAAACCTTGTCGAACAGGCTCACTTTCCCCGTCTGGGCCATAAGCTTGGACAGAAACCTGGTAATCGTTATCAGGACGCAGCCCAGTTTGCCTGAAACTGGTTGTTTTTGGAACACGTTCAGAGAACTGAGTTGGGTTGTCAGGGGGCCCAACATTGACGATGTAGCCCTCGATGTTATCACTGCCTGAAGGTCCCCAGTTGATATCCACTGATTCAGCATCCTCGTTCAAACGTAAGCCATTTGGAGGGGAAGATCCTCTAGAACCACTGCGCTCTGTACACACCAAAGAAGTAACAGATTATTGACCCCATCACATGTACAAGTACATTAAACTTAAAATGAGACATTTTCTTTGAGTTTGGAGTTAAAAGAACATGTATACACCCTGACAGAACATCCACCAAACCTGAAATTGTAAGTACAGTATACATGTACAAACTTTGTTTTATATGAAAATCGAGAGTGCGTCTTATACACAGGTACAATTTTTTTTTTTTTTAAGTGTAGATTTATGCTCCATCCACCTGCACTGTGCCTGGCAATGTCTCCCAGCTCAGTCATACAAGGTGTGTTGACTCACCACTTGCACCGATACTGTCACAGTAAGATACTGTAGGAAGTTATTTGAAGTGGCACAGTAAAACTATATTAGATTATATAATCTGTAATCCAGGTTACAAAGTTGCAACAGTAATGTACTCTCACTATTTGTCACCTGGGTTATAGTGATGGCACAGCATCGAACTGTAGGATTGAACTAAAACAACACTACCTGTATGGCCGGATTTTTGTTTGGACTTTGTTACTATTATTTGTGACAAGTTCACAATAACGAATCAGCGCCTTCAACTGCATCTCGTAGTAAAATAAAGGTCCTTCCCCGAGAGCGTTTTTGAACAAAAAAAATAAATATTAAAGATTCCCCCCCCCCCAAAAAAAAGGGGTGTGTCTTATACAAAGGTGCGTCTTATACATGGAGATTTACGGTATAAATATGCTTAGAATCTTTTCTTTGCCACCTGGATTTTGGACAGTTTATCACCAATACACTTTCATGAGCAAAAATGTTACTATGTGTCATCTCATTAATTCTGCATTAAATATCCTGTATCGACATAAACTTCACAATGAAGGCACCCATTCCTATTTCAGAAAGAGAAAAGTAGACCTTCTTAATCTAAACATGATATTAAACAGTCATATTCTTGGTGGGATTTGCTGCCTATAACACGGAAGAGATTAATGACTATTTAGTACAGTACACTGTAATTATTTAAGATATTGATTTACTTAGCCCATGCTATTGAACAATTGCCTGTTCTTCAACTGCATGCTACGTCTTGAATGAGGCCACTACATGTTTCTCATATACGACTCAAAGACCAATATTTAAGATACGGATGGCACACAATCCATACCATTCTGGTATTGTACACCTTTTGGTCAAAATGATGATTAAAGACTTGTAGCCACTGCTTGTGAACAACAATCAAACTTACGTGTTTTGGCAGACTTTCTTACAGGTTCACTCTCTCCAGTCGGTGAGGTGGATACTACACTGACTTGGTAATCTGAATCTGGATCCAGTCCTGGAACATTGATTGAATTGGTTCCTCGAGGGATTCGCTGAGAGAACATTGACCGGGGATCAGATGGCGTTCCAACATCCACCCTGTATCCATCAACATTTTCATCATCTGGATCTTCCCAGTTGACATCAATGGAATCAGGCCTTGATGAAGTTGCTCTCGTACGTTGGGGGCGCTGTGGACGCCGTGTTGGTCCTGGATGAATTAATTTAAGAGTTTGGATACCACTTCTGGCCACATATGATGCTCTCCTACGGACAATACTGGTATGAATATTCTTTTTAAATACCACTCTAGTTAGGTCTAACAAAAAAAGATGTTGTAATGCCCTTTGCGACCGACCCCAAAATCTTGAAATCTACGGTCGGCTTTTTTAAATAAAAAAAATAAAATTCAGACCAACAGACCCGTGTTTTGGCACCTAAAGAGCAATACAACATCTTTTTATGTTAGGTCTTATGGAAATCTATAACTTGAGAGCTATTTGTGGCTTGTTAAAATACAAATACTAATACTGTCACTCAACATAAATTTTCTCCTTTTTACAAAATAACACCAATCATTTTTCTATATGTTCAAGGATGCATTTTCCTCAATCTTCAGATGATCATTACACAATTAAATTACTCTCACTCTCAAGTCAGAATGGTCAATAGTATCTTAAAAGAGAACTAAAACCAAAACTACATCGATTGGTGATCTAAATGGGCGTTAATAAATTCCTATATACCCCTAGGAGCCACATGTGAAAGATTCACCAAAAGAGAGAAATTTCGCAAAAGTAGCTGAAGAGTAGTACCTGAATTGGCGTACCGGTATGTGTACGCAGCCATTGTATCGAAAGTGCTGCAAAAGTGCAGTGACGTACGAACGGACACACCTATGGTGGCTGGCTAAAGATGTGGTCGGTATTTGTGATTGCTTTATGTCTTTACTATGAATAGTCTTTTTTTAACACCAGCTATTTTTTTTTAATGAATTATTTTAGTATGATATATTCGAAATAGACATAACAACAATTTACAACAATCGTATTTGTACGTACACGTATTTACCTGTATATAGATCACATCATGGCAAGTAATAGGAAACAAACACTCACTTGTTCTAGCACTCCTTCTTACAGGTTCACTCTCACCAGATGGGGAGGTAGATACTAGATTGACTTGATAATCTGTATCTGGTGTTAAGCCTGGGATATCAGCACTGGTTGTTCCACGTTCATAGTCTCTTGTAAACTGCCGAGGATTAGAAGGAGTTCCAACTTCCAATCTGTATCCTTCCACATCGTCTCCTTCAGGTTCTTCCCATTCAACACCCAATGAATCGTATCGTCTGTTCACTCTGGTGCCAGTTGGAGGGCTTGGGCTTGAGGATTGCCCTACAAGAAAATGACAGGTTATTCATGTATGTAACTTCATAGAAGTTTTGATACATTGCATGATTTTCTATTGCTTCATAATAATGCAGAACACAGACCACGAATTATGAAGTGGACAGACTATATAGAGTAAAATGTTCATTAAACATTACCAAAAAATGAACTGAAGCAAATATATTTACATGTACAGATCAATAAAAGAAATGTCCAAAAATAGAGAAAAGAACAGTTTCACAGAATAATTTTAAATTAAATATATATTAAAATGATACAAATATCAATGTTACTATACTCACTAGGCCTTGTTCTGAAGCCTTGTTGAATAGGCTCACTTTCCCCTTCTGAATCAAACGATTTGATAGAAACTTGATAATCTGTTTCAGGTTCAAGTCCATCTTGCCTAAACCTCCTTCTGTCGCTACTTGGAACACGCTGTGTAAACTGAGTCGGGTTGGCCTCAGTGCCCATGTTGACAACATAACCGTCTACATCATTGGTTGCAGGTTCCCAGTTGACTGTAGCTCTATCAGGACCTTCTCTAATTTGCATCCCATTTGGAGGAGAGTTTGCAGCTCCTCCTGGACTTGGCCTGGACCCAGATGCTCCTTTGGACATAGAATAGATTGAAAGCAACATTATGAAATAAAATTTACAATCCTTAAATATAATCACTATTGGGCTTGAAGTAATAAATTATACTTTTTATCACTGTTTACAGCAATTTCAAGAAAGCAATAGGAACATAATTTTCGATCTATCTACTTGTTATTGTGATCAAAATCATATTTAGATTAAATAGATGGTCATTGTAATGTTTGCAATATTCAAGAAGCATATACCAGGTAGTACAATCAACCATTATAATACACTAAATTGGAAGATATAAGATCAATTAAAAAAATGTTTAGTATTGTATTATGGTCAGTTTGGCGATTCTGTTATCTGATAAGAATCACTTGAAGGAATAACAAACCTGGCAATTGTTTGTGTTAAACTGGCATGTCTAAATTATTACTGTTTAGGGATTTTTGAAGAAAAAGAAGAAAAAATATCTTACTTCTCAAATAACTGTATCTCTTCAAAAATGCCTACTATAACAAAATGCTTTGTACATATGACTTTCTAACAATACAATACAATTGTTTCATTTCACACAGTTTTAGGCGTAGAAACTGTTACAAGGACTACCGAAATCCATCGTATAAATGCAGCTATATGATAGGTAATTATTTTTGTCTAGTCTGAACACCATATAACAAACTGCTGTATTACAAAATGACTTTTAGCGAAAAAAACATTTTCGAACAAACTCAACAAAGAATCAGGGTCCCTTCTTGTCTGAATGTCTTATCATAGGGTGAAGATTATAGTGAGTATGCACTGATGATTGGCCAGCTGTCCTTTCAACTGACCTCTTCAAGATTAGATTCTTTACATGTTTCTCCAAACAACACTCTTTGCACATGTCCCTTTTGCCAAGATTCTTTAAATAATGTTCCTCTAATCTGAAGAGGCTATTAGGCTCAGAACGCTGGAGTTCATGTACATTGATCACATCATACATGTGTGCTTGAGGAGCAATGTTTGATTAAATATACAAACAACTTTGCTTGTCATACATGTATATACGGATAATGGGGTTACAAAGGAAGCTTATACTGCCTCTGGCACCGTCTTCCAATCTAATAAATACAGTAAACATGCATGCCAATACAATTTACACTCACTTGTCCTAGCAGCCTTTGTTAATGGTTCACTCTCTTCAACTCCTGCAGTAGATACTATGTTAACTTGATAATCTGTGTCTGGGTCTAGACCTGGGAAAGATGCCCTTGTTGTTCCACGAGGAATTCGCTGTGTGAACTGTCTTGGGTTAGAAGGAGTTCCAACATCCACCCTGTATCCGTCAATATTGTCTCCTTTTGCTTCATCCCAACTTACATCCATAGAATCAGAGCCTGGGTTCACTCGAGAACGGGCTGGGCGTTTCGGTAGTCGGTTGCGTCCTATAGGATATTGTAAGAATAAACCTTTACAATTACCTGCTCAACTTTTGAATATCAACTTCTGCTGATAACATAACATAAATGTATCATTGGACCAACAAAATGGTTCATAATGCTTCAAGCTGTTCATATAAGTTGGTATTACTAATGTCCTTTGGCAAGATATTAATCTACATTTGCCATTTTCCACGCAGGTGTAGTTAAGAGATACCCGGTAGACGAAAATAAATTCCTTGAATGCTTGGGTGCCTTATCATGGTAGCTTTGCTAAAGCTAGGGTAATAATATAATTGCCTTGCAGGGCCCTCCAGAAGAACAGTACTGATACTGACGAGGCTACCATGGGTAAGCAAGACATATTATTATAAATATTATTATCATTGTTATTATTATGACAAACAGGCAAGACAGTTCTGCAGACATCAATAATTTGGTTTGCATAACTGTTACCCCAGGTTTAACAAGTAAATTTAATCTTTTTGAAGTACACAAAATAATCATATTATGCATGACATAAATTGTATGGTGGAAACAATTTCCCATGGATTGGTGCTTCATATGTAATTCTGCTTTCACAGATATATTGCACTAGGCTCATGCTGGTCATTACTCTCTTCACACTTCATTGTGGCCAAGGCCAGGACCAAGATGATGACATAAATTTCCTGAAGTATTGACACTACCACTAACTTGTTCTTCCTCTCCTTGTGATGGGTTCACTATCTCCTGATGGTGATGTGGAATATAATTTGACTTGATAATCTGTATCTGGATCTAGGTCTGGAATGGTGAAATCTCTTGTGCCTCGAGGGAAATTCCAAGAGGCCTGGTTAGGTTCATCAGGAGTCCCAACTTCCATTCTGTATCCAGTAACACTGTCATCCTCAGGTTCATCCCACCTGACTGCTATTGAATCGTAGCGTGTATTTGCCTTGGTGTTGGTTGGGGCTTTGGGGCCTCGACTTCGCTCTGCAAACAAACAACGGATATAGAATAACTTTGTGCAATTATTTAGAAATAAATGTACCCATGTAACTTAACATTTCATAGTTCTTCCAAATGATGTCATACATTTATCTATTTAATCATCAATGTGATCTCATTAATCACTCTGATCATTACCTGTCCTTAGTTTCTCTCAGATATAATTGCTGCTTTGAATTTTATGCCTGGCTCCTGGCAAGCGAGCAGCACTAAAGCCATAAAAGCTCTGTAGAGTACTAAGCACACATTCCAACTACAGCTTACTATGTAACCTACCAGGAAGCATTAGAGGATGCCCCACTGTTGTATGTATGCGCAGACACACACATCCAATAGAACTAACTCTAAATTATAATGCATGTATAATGCATGTAAAATGCACAAGTTGTGATAAGATATCAGATAAGTGGCACACATCATTAAGGGCAAATCTTCTAAGATTTAAAAACTTAGATTAGATCTATTTCTTCATTGTACATCTTGTCTAAATCTAATTTAGATTGTTGTCTAATATTGTGAGGAAAACAATTCTACAAAAATGTTTCATTTCTGATTAAGCTATGAATTCTTGTGTTTAAGTAACATGATAATGGTATCTTAAATGTATATACACAACTAATATGGTTGAAAAAGAAAGATGTCATTATCTCGCATATTGTAAAAAGAAAAATTTGCAAATGCAACATTGTTTAGCAGGTTATGTTGTAAGGATATTAAAACAAAAGAATACATAGATCATACAATTTGTCCCAAATGAAGTAAAAACAGGAAAAGAGGCATTCTTTATGGTAAGCATATACAAAATTATGTGCAGAATCAATTGTTAAAGACCCCACCTAGCCCTGTATTTGATAAACATACTAAATAAAAACCTGATTGAAAAATAAAGATAAAGAAGAACTTTTTTCATATGAATTTGAAAATCAAGTCAAAAGTTAAAAAATCATAATTGATTTATTTGAAGAAGTTTTGAAGCCTCGACCCAGGCTTAAAAAATAAAATATCAAGAAAGAAAGTACAAGTTGGTTAGGCATTATGGAGACAACACACTTTTTTGTAATTATTAATACATTTGCATAATTAAGCATTAGTAAATCACAGATTTCTAGGTACAAGATTTTGAAGCCCACACCTAATCTGTTACTATAAGGGAAAACATTCAGAATGAAAAATGGACAAAAGGTATCAAGAGTTTTTTGTTTGGTGTGAATAACATTGCATACATTTGCAAGAATATAGTAAGTCATAAAATTATTGAAAGAAGCTTTAAAATCCGTAACAAAAACTAGTGCAAGAAACTAAGAGAACAAAAATTGGTAATGAATATAAGTGAAGAAGCATGTATTATGATTGTGAAAGGAGAAATGCATTAATCAGCAGGATTACATACAGTTCTGTGAAGAGGTTTTTGAAACCCCCACATAGAGATATACATACACACACTGGAGCCAGTTGCATAGTCCCCTTCATACCTCAGTACATCAGGAACAACAATGCATTGCATAAACCTCTTTAATGAACAGAACAAACAAATAAACACAGGACAATTACACTTTTTTTTTTTTTTTACTTCAATGCATTTTTTTTAAATTCACTCGAGCATTTATTCTTACTATAGAGCATAAGCATTTCTTTTATTACAATGCATAAGCATTTTTATTACAGTGATTTAAGCATTTATTTATAAGAGAAAGGTTAATACATTTCAAAAATATTGTACTATGAGTGTACATCTGTTTTGTAGCTGCATATTATTAGTCACTCACAAGTTAGTACTTTACACATTTTAATATCTAAATATTTTGCACAATCTAGCAGATTCTTTTGCAAACATTTCAAAAATATTGTATAATGAGTCATCTTTTTTGTAGCTGCATATTATCAAAGTCACTCACAAGTTAGTACTTTACACATTTTTATATCTAAATATTATGCACAATCTAGCAGATTCTTTTTCAAACATTTCAAAAATATTGTACAATGAGTGTACATCTGTTTTGTAGCTGCATATTATTAAAGTCACTCACAAGTTAGTACTTTACACATTTTTATATCTAAATATTATGCACAATCTAGCAGATTCTTTTTCAAACATTTCAAAAATATTGTACAATGAGTGTACATCTGTTTTGTAGCTGCATATTATTAAAGTCACTCACAAGTTAGTACTTTACACATTTTAATATCTAAATATTATGCACAATCTAGCAGATTCTTTTCAAACATTTCAAAAATATTGTACAATGAGTGTACATCTGTTTTGTAGCTGCATATTATTAAAGTCACACACAAGTTAGTACTTCACACATTTTAATATCTAAAGCGGGGTTCCTAAAATAGGACGATTCACATATTCTTAAAGAGACATGGAATATCAATGTATGTTTATTCTTTATATTTGTACCACTTTATTTCCACTCATTTATATATATTTTTTTTGTATAAAATTGACATGGGGGCATCATCAGTATATGCTGGATGATGATAAGATAAGAATAATCCACTGTCTTATTTTGATGTGAATTTATAACAAATATATCACTGTGGACTAAATCAATAATGTATTTGGGCCCATTGAAGAGGAATATTTAGTAAATATACATGTAAATTTAAAATAAATGATATAGTGTGCCAATTGTATGTAAACAAAATGCTGCATATGTGTTTCAGACATGATTGTACAATCTTGTTTGGGACTGACCTGCCCCAGATCCGATGGTGGATAGAATCCCACAGGAAGCCTTAAGTGGAAGTTCCTAAACTATTCACACTACAATTCACTGGAAATCCTGAGTGAAATATCCATTATCTAGAACATATACATGTAAATGTATCTTTCAATACACCTAGACCACTGTGAAGAAGTTTCTCATCTTGCTGGTAATTTCCATTTAGTTACTAATACTATAAAATGGACTTCAAGCAAGAGTGATTGCAGTGTATCTTGACTGTACTCACTAGGCTTTGTCCTAAACCCTTGTTGAATAGGATCACTTTCCCCATCTGAGCCATATGCCTTGACAGAAACTTGGTAATCTGTACTTGGACGAAGGCCCTTTTGCCTTAAACTTGTGGTTGTCTTGGGAACATTTTCAGAGAACTGAGTTGGGTTGCTTGGGGTCCCTATGTCGACAGTGTAGCCATCAATATTATCACTTCCTGATGGATCCCAATTAACTGTCACAGAAGAAGGTTCTTCATCCAACCGCATGCCATTTGGAGGGGAGATGCTCTGCGGGCTAGGCCTCTCTGTAAGATACAGCAACTCATAATTTTTGGTTAACTGAAACAAGGTGCCATCTCGATGATAATCATGAAAATTATAAGAAATTTAAAAAGTGATTTATCCGCTGTGTTTTCTTATACAGGTAAAGACATTTGTAGTGAGATCTCTCTAAAGGCATGATATCTAATATCATTATGAAGTAGAGAATGAGCACTTCACAGATTATGTTTTGCAAAATGTCATTCATTCTAAATTTACAATGTTGTCTGAGACAAGAAATAAGGAAAGACATTACATGTATCATAATCATTCACAATTTTGCTTAATATAAACTAGAGTTCTTTAACTCAAGTGAGCCTCATGACATGCTGTTTCTTAATTCTGGGGCCTAATGATACTTAAATTTAAAATGGAAATTGAGATAAAAACTTTGAAAGACTGTAACCAAAACATTTGCACAAAATTCTTTGAACATCCATGTCTGAGTCATGACTATCATACTTACGTGTTCTAACAGACTTTCTTACAGGATCACTCTCTCCAGTCGGTGAGGTGGATACTACACTGACTTGGTATTCTGAATCTTCATCTAGGCCTGGAACACTGACTGAATTGGTTCCTCGAGGGATTCGCTGAGAGAACATTGACCTGGGATCAGATGGCGTTCCAACATCCACCCTGTATCCATCAACACTTTCATCATCTGGATCTTCCCAGTTGACATCAATGGAATCAGGCCTTGATGAAGTTGCTCTTGTACGTTGGGGGCGCTGTGGACGTCGTGTTCGCCCTAAATAACACAGTAAAGACAATAATACATGAACAGATGCTTTTCTCTTTAATGGACATTGTAAAGTTTGAATCTTTATTGACCCCTCTTCTACAAACTTTATATTCTTCATTTCATGAATATTCATGGATATCATGAATCGTATTTCAAGTAAATTATTGACTACAGTAATATTATTCAGTTGGGGCTTAAAGGCACTATAGCCTCAAACTTTGTTGGATATACTGACCATTTGTAGAGGAAATCTGCATTCCCTAAATGAAGTAATTTCTCTTATATGAACATGATTTTTGAGCCATTTTAATCTGACTGTAGAGGACTTTTTGAAGATGTTGAAAAGAGAATCTTGAGGGGTATAATCAGGAATAGTTCTTACACAATAAATTTTCTGCAGGGTTGTGGTAGAAATGTCATCATATTAGCTAATTACGATATACATATATGCTTCATTAGAACCCTTATCATGTTCCATGTAATTACTACAAACTGACGACAATGAACCTGTTAAACTCCTGAATTCTCTATGTTGTATAGACTTTAACATAGGAGTCACTCGACTCCAATAGGCAACAAGTTAACACTCACTTGTTCTAGCACTCCTTCTTACAGGTTCACTGTCTCCAGATGGAGATGTAGATACTAGATTGACTTGATAATCTGTTTCTGGGTCTAAACCTGGAACATTGGCAGCCGTCGTTCCACGATCAAATTCCCTCACAAACTGGCGGGGATCAGAGGGTGTTCCAACTTCCAGTCTGTATCCATCAACATTCTCATCTTCAGGTTCTTCCCATTGCACTCCCATAGAATCGTATCGTGGGTTTGTTCTGACACCAGTCGGGGACTTGGTGGTTTCGGGTCGTCCTGAAAACACAATAAGATTATCAATATTAATCTATTTCCAAACACAGATGACAAAGCCATCAGTACATACATATCAGAGTATCAATACAATTACATAATGCTATCTTCTACAATACATAACTTGAATAAGTCTTGATTTCTACAAAGTTTTCTCTAATAATAATGCAATCATGATACATGAATAAAATCTTGTATAACTATACTTGGCTTTAACTCTTATTTGAACACATTGGGCAATTGTTATACTTACTGGGTCTTGTCCTAAAGCCCCTTTGAATAGGTTCGCTTTCTCCATTTGAATCAAATGACTTGACAGAAACTTGATAATCTGTATCAGGTTCAAGCCCATCTTGCCTAAACCTCCTCTTCTCTCCGCTTGGAACACGTTGTGTAAACTGATTCGGGTTGGCCTCAGTGCCCATGTTGACAATGTAACCATCTACGTCATTGGTTGCAGGTTCCCAATTCACTGTCGCTGACTCGATACTTTCCCTTACTTGCATGCCATTTGGGCGGGAGGGGCGTCTAGTACCATCGCCTTCTGCGGATTTCAACAAATAAGTTCATATTGGGAATCAGCTATATGTTTGACTGCAATAGGCTTAACCATTGAC
>JARBES010000130.1:2754466-2774083 GCA_030265145.1 Strongylocentrotus pallidus
TTTGACCTAGGATTGGACGGCGTTCCTACATCCACCCTGTATCCATCAACACTTTCATCATCTGGATCTTGCCAGTTTACTTCAATGGAATCAGGCCTTGATGAAGTTGCTCTAGTGCGTTGGGGGCGCTTTGGACGTCGTGTTCGCCCTTAAGGAGAGAGTTATAACAAAAATTTCAGTCATGGATATTAGGGACATTGCAAAATTCAAAATTCTAATGATTTAGCCCTCTTCTTATAACGTGATATTCTCCACATCATTCTTTACTAGAAATAATGGTATAAAACTAGGAATACTCAGGTGTATACAAAAAAAAACATTTCACAGAGTACAAATATTTTTAGAATTCTTGGTAGCTTCTTCTCACAGGTAACAGATCGAGCCATACCAGCCTGTAACTTCATTCCTCATAGGTTTTTAAAGTTCTGTCTGTCTGGCTGCGTGTGTGTGTGTGTGTTGGGGGGGGGGGTAGCAAAGCTGCATTGTATATATCCATGTATCTTTGAATGCCTATGAATTTACACATTTTTTTAAAATGGCTAGCACAGGTAAAATTCTTCGAATTCTTCATATAAAGGTCACAAATGGCTCATACATGTAAACTAGGTGTCAAAACATGCAAGACTTAAATAAAATATAATCTGGAATTGGCATATGTGAAAATGGCCGTTCAAAATAAATGGCAAAATATGTAGATGGCAGGGCTCCCACTATTGGCTCCACCATCCCCCTCCCCATTCTAAGACTAGAGTTGAAAAAGAAATTTCTTCAGTGGTTAGCACAGAAAGCTCATTAAAAAATCAAATCTATTTATACTTCAGAAATCTTCTACCAGTACATGTATAGTTGCATACAAAAGTAACAACTTCAATGTGACATAACAATACTTACTTGTTCTAGCTCTCCTTCTTACAGGTTCACTGTCTCCAGATGTAGATGTAGATACTAGATTGACTTGATAATCTGTTTCTGGGTCTAAACCTGGAACATTGGCAGCCGTCGTTCCACGATCAAATTCCCTCACAAACTGGCGGGGATCAGAGGGTGTTCCAACTTCGAGTCTGTATCCATCAACATTCTCATCTTCAGGTTCTTCCCATTGCACTCCCATAGAATCGTATCGTGGGTTTGTTCGGACACTATTTGGAGACTTGGTGGTTTGGGGTCGTCCTGAAAGCACAATAACATTATCAATATTAATCTTTATCCAAACACAGATGTACAAAGCCAGCAGTATATACATTTGAGAGTATCAATACAATTACATAATGCTATCTTCTACAATACATAACTTGATACAGGAATAAATCAACTCTCGTATAACTTTTCTTGGCTTTAAATTTTTGTGGTGGTTTGAGGTCATCCTAAAAGCGAATCAACCATACTCACTAATATGCACTATACTGTATATCAAAGTTTTAGTTTCAAATTCTTATCCACACACACAAATTCTCCTGTAATGCAAGTATATGATTGTATAAGAATTGAATTTAAAGAAGAGATTCAAGATGAAAAGAGTGTAACAGGGCAACAACATTTTATTTGAAAACAAATGTATCAACAAAAAGCTTAAAACAGAACCCCTATCCTTCAGAACATGAACCTGTTTATTTCTCCACTATTCTTAAAAAACATAAAAATGAAAAAGAAGAAAATTTGGAGACAAAAGTAGAACCACATCTGTCTTGTTTGAAAAGGTTAATTGAAGGATTCGATGTAGAAATATGAATTATTTCCCTTGTGATGCATATACACATAATGGTTGTTCTCCTAATAAAGAGGGGAATACATGCAGGTCTCTACGTTGTCTGTAATCTCTTTACTTGCCGGTGACAATCAGTTATCTTTAAAATAAAAACTTGGCTAGAAGACTCAGAATATCAAAGACAGAGTGCTTGATTAGTTATAGTTAATCATACTTATTCTTGCTTTTATAATTTCCAACATCATAACAAAATAATTAAAGTTTAGGGAGATCAACAACTTCTTACATCCTTAGGTTAATAGAAAACTTAAGTAAATGTTTAAAAGTAGGAATACTTACTAGGTCTTGTCCTAAAGCCCCTTTGAATAGGTTCGCTTTCTCCGTTTGAATCAAATGACTTGACAGAAACTTGATAATCTGTATCAGGCTCAAGCCCATTTTGCCTAAACCTCCTTCTTTCCCCACTAGGAACACGTTGTGTAAACTGATTTGGGTTGGCCTCAGTGCCCATGTTGACAATGTAACCATCTACATCATTGGTTGCAGGTTCCCAATTCACTGTCGCTGACTCGATACCTTCCCTTACTTGCATGCCATTTGGGCGGGAGGGGCGTCTATTACCGTCACCTTCTGTGGATATACAAGTGCATGTATTCCCAATTAAGAGCATAATAACAACATATTAGCCAACATTCAAGTTGTTATTGTTCCACATTTTACAAAAATATAGACATACCATATAAAATAAAAAATTATACAAATACATGTAGTATAAACGAGAACGTCTCAATGATTCTCAATTCATATAATAGATTAAGTAGAATGTGAGGAACCAATTAAAAAGCAGTGTGTGTATATTATAGGTTCCTTGAAAATGAGTATCGTAGATGAAAAAAACATAGCAATAGAGAAACACGTAATTTGGAGGGAAGAATTTAAAACACAATTTAATAAGGAAATTTGTATACAAAATAATGCGTTAGCACGAATACCCAGAGTCACCCGGTTAAAATGCGTTGTCAAAATGCGTAGTCAACCAGTATTTCTTGCAACATCTTCAAAGTAATAAAAATATAATAGTAAACTTACGAGTTCTAACAGGCTTTCTTGCAGGTTCACTCTCTCCAGATGGTGAGGTGGATACTACACTGACTTGGTATTGTGAGTCTGGGTTTAGGTTTGGAATAGAGGCCATTGTTGTTCCAGTAGGGTATCGCCTTGAGAAGTCTCTACGTGGATCAGCAGGAGTTCCAACATCAACTCTGAATCCATCAACACTGTCATCTGTAGGTGCTTCCCAGTTGACATCAATGGAATCAGGACTTGATGAACTCGCTCTAGTGCGTTGGGGGCGCTGTGGACGTCGTGTTGGCCCTGGATAAATGAATTTAAGAGTATGGTTTCAATAATGTATATGCCTATTTTAGGATGTTGAGTGTGTTGCATGAAAAGAATTTATTGTTATTGATTACTAT
Source organism: Strongylocentrotus pallidus (assembly GCA_030265145.1). Taxonomy (NCBI): domain Eukaryota; kingdom Metazoa; phylum Echinodermata; class Echinoidea; order Camarodonta; family Strongylocentrotidae; genus Strongylocentrotus; species Strongylocentrotus pallidus. Next base: position 2,757,647 of record JARBES010000130.1, read on the forward strand.
TTCAGATGAAAGACACCTAAATCTCAATTTGATTACATGCAAGATACCAAATCAAACGTTGCTGAATTTACATGTATATATCCAGTGGGAATCCACCACCACTATTGAATGCATGTCCAAGATAGGTTTGGTTATCTTGAGGATACAATCAATCAATAGTGGTGGTGGATGTGAGATCCAAGTGGCCAGAGGATGCAAATTGGGGTGGATAAAGTTTAATGAGCTTGCCTCGATCCTAGCTGCTAGAAGGTTTAACAATGAGAATAAAAGGCAAGATCTATAAGGCTTGTGTAAGAACAGCGATGGTATATGATTGAGAAATTTGTAACGTGAAGACAGTAGAAGAAAGTATCTTGAGGAGAACAGAAAGAGCCATGATACAGAAGATGTGTGGTGTGAAACTATCTGATAGAAAGAGCACAAGTGAGCTCATGGAAAGGTAGGGTCTGGAGGAAAATAAGGTGAAAAAGGTACAGAGAAGTGGATTGAGATGAATGGATTATGTTTTGAGAAGGGAAGATGATGAGCCTGTAAAAATAAGGTGGGATTTGAAAGTGGATGGCACGAGAGAAAAAGGAAGAAAGGAGATTTCATGAAAAGATATGGTGAAGAAAGAAAGCAGTATGGATTGGTCTAAATGAAGAGGATGCTCGAGACAAGGAGAAGTGGCGGAAGGGAGTGCGATGGCCCGAAAGACAGTAACCCCTCGTAAGAGGGAAAATGCTGACTTAAATAAATGATAATGATAATGGATGCACTCACTTGTTCTTGCTTTCCTTCTGACAGGTTCACTATCTCCAGATGCGGAGGTAGAATACAAATTGACCTGATAATCTGTATCTGGTGTTAAGCCTGGGATGTCTGCACTTGTTGTGCCCGGTTCATAGTCCCTTGTAAACTGGCGGGGGTTTGAAGGAGGTCCAGCTTCTAATCTGTATCCAGTTACATCATCTCCTTCAGGTTCTTCCCACTCAACACCCAATGAGTCTACTCGTCTGTTCACTTTGGTACCAGTTGGAGGCTGGGGACTGCGGCTTCGGCCTAAAACGAAAAATCACATTTCATCATTAAATTTGGTGATTATAGGTCTCTCCATTGGACCAGGGGTATGCTGTCTAAATATTTTGCCTTATATTGCAACAATCTCATAAGCAAGAAGAATCCAACTGTTAAATAACTGGCTCTTAATATGTCTCCAACGAGACAAAAGGTGGGCACTGAATTAGTATACAAAGATAGAAATTGAAAGGTAGACGGACATACATGTATTTCATTCAAAAATCTAATCATCTTTCCCCTTTATTTAAAGTTAGTCCTTTATAAGCATAATCATCATAATGACAAATCAGATAACAATTACTAGATTCCCTATGCATACAAAACAATACAATTTCATGACAGAAAAGCAATTTTAAATAAGAAAAAGGAATAAAGATCTGTATACTCACTAGGCCTTGTCCTAAATCCTTGTTGAATAGGCTCACTTTCCCCTTCTGAATCAAATGATTTGATAGAAACTTGATAATCAGTTTCAGGTTCCAGCCCATCTTGTTTAAACCTCCTCCTCTCCCCACTTGCAACACGTTGTGTAAACTGGTTTGGGTTGGCCTCAGTGCCCATGTTGACAACGTAGCCATCTACATCATTAGTTGCAGCTTCCCAGTTGACTGTCGCTCTATCAGGACCTTCTCTGATTTGCATCCCATTTGGAGGAGAGTCTGCTGCTCTTCCTGGGGACCCACCTGTAGATGGACCTGCTCCTATACATAATTCATAGATTGCAAATTATATATCTTGTAGAAATCAGATTAATAGAGAGGAAAATTTGTGATGCTACATTTTACACATATTTCCTACAATTTTTGTCATTTTGACCTAATCTAGTATAATTCTAAAGGTGAGAGCGGTCAAGTTAACCCCCTCCTAAAGTAAAAATCTACTCCAAAAAGTTGGATCTGTTTAGGTTTAACAATCTTGAATAAATTGGTCATCATCCATAAGTGGCCTTATGTCCTCAGGGTTTATACAGGCCTTAGGAACATATTCCATGCAACATGCATATACAAACTTACTTGTCCTTGCAGGCTTTGTTAATGGTTCACTCTCTCTGCCAGCTGCATTGGTTACTATTTGAACTTGATAATCTGTATCTGGGTCTAGACCTGGGACAGTGGCCGTTGTTGTGTCCCGAGGATATCGCTGTGAGAACTGCCGTGGATTAGATGGTGTTCCAACATCCAGCCTGTATCCTTCAACATTGTCTCCTTTTGCATCATCCCAGCTGACATCTAGAGAATTAGAGCTTGGGTTCACCTTAGCACGGGCTGGACGCCTTGGGCGTCGGTTGCGTCCTACATAAAAGCACAAGCTTTATGGTCAACTGAACTGTTATTACTTCATCAATCTCCTCACTACTATTCTTGAAAGATACTATTTTCTCTCTTTTCTTAATCTATAGTCAAAAGTACATACATGACACAAATACTCAAAAGTCATTCAACAACTTTAGAATTTTGCACATTGTTGTTTTCATTGACATAAAAAAAAAAAAGGATTCCAAATACTAGACCGTTCATCATGGCTTGTAATTTGTGAGTTCTCACGTTATTACAGCACTGAAATGGTCACAGATTTAGACTTGAATAAGTATCCAGATCAGGAATTAGCCTACCTCTAAAGAACTCAACCAACAAAAAATACCACTCACTTGTTCTTCCTTTCCTTCTGATTGGTTCACTATCCCCTGATGGTGAGGTGGAATATAATTTGACATCATAATCTGTATCTGGATCTAGGTCTGGAATGGTGAAATCTCTTGTGCCCCGAGGGAAATTCCAAGAGGCCTGGTTAGGTTCAGATGGAGTCCCAACTTCCACTCTGTATCCAGTAACACTGTCATCATCAGGTTCATCCCATCTGAGTGCTATTGCATCGTAGCGTGAGTTTGCCCTGGTGTTGACTGGGACCTTGGGACCTCGAGTTTGCTCTATGTCATAGGATCAAATAAAGCTTCATAGTTACTTCTCTTCTATGCCTCCCCTGAAATTTACACTACAATTTATCTACCGTGCGAATCAGGATTGCCCCTCACTTGATTCTCGATTCATTGTTCAATATGTAATGAAAAATTCACATCCGACTTTACCTCCTTAATTGTTTATTTTAAGATTGAATTACGCAGGAAGCATATTTTATGCATTACTTCAAGACTCGCCTCAAAACACTCCCCGTACACAAAGCTATGAGTTTTAAAGAATAGATTTTATCTATCCGTCATAAACTATTATCATGATTTGATGCACGAAACTTTACATCTGCTTCAGTTTAAGATCATTTGCTTCAGTTTATAGATTTAATAACATGAATGAATACTATACAAACTTTGATACAGAAAATAAAAATCCTTAAGATTTAGAATATATTAGGCATACAAATTAAATAAGCAAATAAAGTATCCAAATTAATGTTCAAACTTACCGACGGCATAGGATCACAAGGCAGTAAGCACTTGCAGATAGACGGGCAGTGCATACACACGCGATGTGTGTCAGTGCTGGAGTCAGCTGGTCGGTAATGTAAATCGCTTTTTGTTTGGTAAAACGATAGCGATGCAAAATACCCTTGTCGCCGTATATGTTGAAGGGATTTTGTTTTTCAACAAAAGGTCTCTTGGTCTATTAAATCATTTGCAGTAATTGGTCGTTACGATTTCTTCTCCTCTTGATATCTAATTAATACGCCATGTCGAAAAATAGTTAGACCTGTCAACTTGAACCAGAATTAAACTAGGTGTACCCCTGGTTCAAATATCTGTACAAAGTTAGACCCGACTTAAACCTAGGTTTAAGTTACACCTGACTTCAGAAACGGAATTAAATCTGAGAGTTAGGCGAGACTTAGACTAGACTTAAACCTAGGTTTAAAGTTAAACCAGACTTTAGAATACAAGCCAAGGTGTTTAACTCTCAGGTTCAGGTTCTCAATTTCTCAGTACATGAAAATGATGACAGTACATTTTGACCAATAGTAAAGAAAAGAATTATATTTTGATACTCACTAGGCTTTGTCCTAAAACCTTGTTGAAGGGGATCACTTTCCCCATCTGAGCCATATGCCTTGACAGAAGCTTGGTAATCTGTATTTGGACGAAGGCCCTTTTGCCTTAAGCTTGTAGTTGTCTTGGGAACATTTTGAGAGAACTGAGTTGGGTTGCTTGGGGGCCCAATGTCGACAGTGTAGCCATCAATATTATCACTTCCTGATGCACCCCAGTTCACTCTGACAGAAGTAGGTTCTTCATTCAACCTCATGCCATTTGGAGGGGAGACACCTCCAGAACCACGCCTCTCTACAGAGAATAACCATATAAGCACATACATATATATGTACTATAATCAATCATAGTTTGCCATACAAGAACAGAAACTTTTCACATACTGTACAAGTCAGTTTCAGCAACAACTCCCATCTTTTAACGTCTTTTGGTATGACGCGGCCGGGGTTCGAACCCACGACCTCCAGGTTGTGAAGCGGACGCTCTACTGACTGAGCCAACACTCCGGTGAATTTGAATAGTTTTATATCAAATAAGCACATATTTTGAAGTAATATAGTGACTATAACTACATTATAACGACTATAAACAAAATTAAGTAATTGTTAAACTGACAGGTTCACAAGACAATACAAAATGAATCAACACAAAATACTATATGAAGTCACCCAGGATATCAGAGGCATTCACCACTGCTACAATACATGTACTTACGTGTGCTTGCAGTCTTTCTTACAGGTTCACTCTCTCCAGATGGTGAGGTGGATACTACGCTGACTTGGTAATCTGAATCTGGATCCAGGCCTGGAACACTGACTGAATTGGTTCCTCGAGGGATTCGCTGTGAGAACTTTGACCGAGGATTAGATGGTGATCCAACATCCACCCTGTATCCATCTACATTTTCATCATCTGGATCTTGCCAGTTGACATCAATGGAATCAGGACTAGATGAAGTTGCTCTTGTACGTTGAGGGCGCTTTGGACGTCGGTTTCGCCCTAAATGACGAGACAAAAAGTGAAATAACCACATACATCGCTTGCTATGACATTCTCTTAATAAGTGTTGATCTCTCTAATATAAAAATGATAAATAAACTACTTATTACCTAAGCAGCCTAAAACCACTTATTGTAATGTTACCTGAACTGCTTTTAAAGGTCTCTATACTATACTTAAAATTGAAATTGAAATGAAGTATTTATTGTCCATTCAGAAATTTGTTTTTCACTGGTAAAAGTTTACAGAGATCAATTTACAAACGAAAATTCAAAGAAATAATCATAATCATAGATGTGCGATATATTCCAAATATTAAGAAGTTTATTCTCAATTTGTTTTATTTTGTTTTTAATTGTGATTGAAGAAATCTAGTTAAAACATTTTGCTGCACCCATTTACCAAATGCATCCTATAGTCCTATTAATGCAAGTTATCATTACAAAATGAGTAATGAACACTTACTTGTTCTAGCTCTCCTTCTTACAGGTGAACTTTCTCCTGACTCGGAGGTAGATACAAGCTTGACTTGATAAGCTGTATCTGGATCTAAGTCTGGGACAACGGCCGAGTCTGTGCCACGAGCATATTCCCCTACAAACTGCTGAGGATCATCAGGAGTTCCAACTTCCAATCTGTATCCATTAACATTCTCATCTTCAGGTTCTTCCCACTGAACTCCCATGGAATCGTATCTTGTGTTCACTTTCACACCGGTCGGGGGCCTAGTGGGTTCGGCTCGTCCTAAAAAGATACTTCATGAGTAACTATTTGAAGCACTAATGAAAACATGCAGTTTAAACCCAAGAGTCATCAGCATAATTAAGACCAAGAAAATATTAAATTAATGGTGAGTATGGAAAGTAATTCAGCAATAATGAGCAAGGATAAATGACCTGCTCCCATATTTTTCAGCAAATAGAATTAAATGTTAACCATGAACAGGAGTCCAAAATTAGTCAAATCAAAATACTCACATGACCAGAAAAAATCACTGAAATTACAACTATTTCTCCAGCAATTTCTCCCCCCCCCCCAAAAAAAAAAAATGTATGAAACAAGATGGATCTTCCACCTCATGACCCTAAAATCTAATCAGTTCATTGGCTCTGCAAGATACATACATGTCTTGAGTTTGATGGTAATCTGTCCATTGGTTCTAATGATAATGTGTTCACAAGCTATTTTTGCATACATTATGAGCCCAATATCCTTTTCCCTTTGACCTCATTTCCCAAAAATCTAATCAATTCATTGGCATTGCAAGATATATACATGTTCATGTCCTAAGTTTGATGGTAATCCGTCCATTGGTTCTAATGATAATGCGATCACAAGCTATTTTTCCATTCATAATGAGCCCTATGACCTTTGACCTTTGACCCCATAATCTAATCAGTTCATTGGCTCTGCAAGATACATACATGACCCAAGTTTGGCAGAAATATATTGATCGCTTCATGAGATAACGCGTTCATGAGAACGGGACATAAAAACGGATGGACGGACAGACAACCTGAAAACATAATGCCTCCTGCTACTTCGTTGCGGAGGCATAAAAAGATAAAAGAACAATCACTTACTAGGCCTGGTCCTAAAGCCTTGATTGATAGGTTCACTCTCGCTGCCTTCTTTAACTGACTTGACTGAAACTTGATAATCTGTATCAGGTTCGAGTCCAGCTTGCCTAAACCTCCTTCTGTTGCTACTTGGAACACGTTGTGTAAACTGATTTGGGTTGGCCTCAGTGCCCATGTTGACAACATAGCCATCTACATCACCGGATGCAGCTTCCCAGTTGACTGTTGCTGTCTCAGTGCCTTCCCTCACTCGCATGCCGTTTGGACTTGAGGGACGACTCGTATCCCCAACCTCTGTACAAAATTGAAATCAAACAACCATTCAATTTCAATAGTGTTAACAATTTAGTCACAGGCACTATTAAACATTAAAACAAAACTATTTATAAAAAGATTGAATCAACAGTGAAAAAAAGATTCTTAGAAAGAGCAAATATTACCTGTTGATCCCAAATGAGTAATTGCAAGAAATGAAAATATAAATAACAACCAAATTATTATAGTAAACATCTTTCAGATAAAAAATGAAGAATATGAGCTTGCAAAAAGTTAATGACCGACTCTTTGCCTCAAAGGAATCAGTTATTTGAACAGAAGCAGAGGCAACACATGATAAATCAAATACTTGTAGAAGCCTTACGTGTTTTCACAGACTTTCTTACAGGCTCACTCTCTCCAGATTCCGAGGTAGAAACTACACTGACTTGGTATTCTGAATTTTCATTCAGGCCTGGGATGGTGGCCCTGTTTGTTCTAGCAGGGAATCGCTGAGAAAAGCTTCTTTGTGGATCAGAAGGAATACCAACATCCACCCTATATCCAGTAACACTATCATCTCTTGGTGCTTCCCAGTTGACATCAATGGAATCAGTACTTGATGAACTTGCTCTCGTACGTTGGGGGCGCTGTGGACGTCTGGCTTGCCCTACATTAAAGGGGTTAAAAACGATATATTACATTTCGTCACATATACAATACAATGACTCCAGGTTTCACTTACATGTATACAAAAAATCCTTAGATGTTGGGTAAGTTTTATTCTGTAGTATACAATTTCATATTTAGCTATACAAATTAAAAACTCTTAACACAACAAAATAGAACATGGTTCACTAGCTACTATCCTTCAGCCAGTATGCATTAAAAGTGACACATAAAGCACTCACTTGTTCTTGCTTTCCTTCTGACAGGTTCACTGTCTCCAGATGCGGAGGTAGAATACAAATTAACCTGATAATCTGTATCTGGTGTTAAGTCTGGGATGTCTGCACTTGTTGTGCCCCGTTCAAAGTCCCTTGTAAACTGGCGGGGGTTTGAAGGAGGTCCAGCTTCCAATCTGTATCCAGTTACATCATCTCCTTCTGGTTCTTCCCATTCAACACCCAATGAGTCGTAACGACTCTTCACATTGGTACCACTTGGACGGCGGGGGCCGCGGCTACGGGTTTCCCCTAAAAGGAAAATAAATATCATATTCAGCTGTTCCTGCATAGCATATAGACTGCGGCTCGTTAAATGGATGAACTGGAGTATCACTCTTAAAGAGTATTTTGAGTAGTGAAAAGGCATCACAGTACAAAAGAAATAAAATCATATCATCATATTGACTTTCTCTTTTTAAGTATACATTCTTGGCAATCCTGAAAATAAGAGTGTCAATCCAAATTTGGTTCCTTTTAAAAAATGTTTCATTTTGTGTGACGAACTGGAAAAAGATTGAGTAAGCACCAACTGATCAAGTGTTAGTTCTTCAGCATAATCTTCCTATTATTGAGTAAATTTGTTAAAGAGGGTAGGGATGGCTATGCTGAAGAAAAAAAAGTTTCAATCCAAACTCGGTTCCTTTACAAGAATGTATCAGTAATTTACCACTTTTTCCCTTGACTGATTTTGGCTACTAAATGTGAGTTGTGAGCCATTGCTTCACAGTTATCAAACCCACAGTAATAATAGCAACACAATCATCATTACACCAACAACCAATTAATAACTTAACAGAATGAAAAACCTTTACTTACTAGGCTTTGTCCTAAAGCCTTGTTGAATAGGGTCACTTTCCCCTTCTGAATCAAATGACTTAATCGAAACTTGATAATCTGTATCAGGTTCAAGTCCATCTTGCCTAAACCTCCTCCTCTCCCCACTTGAAACACGCTGTGTGAACTGATTTGGGTTGGCCTCAGTGCCCATGTTGACAACATAACCGTCTACATCATTAGTTGCAGCTTCCCAGTTGACTGTAGCTCTATCAGAACCTTCTCTGATTTGCATCCCATTTGGAGGAGAATTGGCAGCTCCTCCACCCCCTCCTCCACCTCCTCCGCCACCACCTCCACTGGCAGCCTCTGCAGACAATAAATTGAGTGAATATTTCTTTATGGTGCTGAAGGAATACATTTTAATATAATAACATTATGTATGATAATATATAAAATTGTAATATAATAAAGTTATGTATGATAAAATATAAAATTGTAATAATACATTAGATGTTTCTGATAATTTATGAACTCAAGTCTCGTATCACATTAACTACCATATACATGTACAAGACAAATTTTCCCTGTTGTTTGATACAAGTAAAACATATTGTAGTTTGTGTTACATATCAATAGAATCCAATAAAAATATTTTTAATGTAAATTACATGTATACTTGATATAAACAAGGTTTTAATCTGGAATTTCTCAAGGGGAATGTTCTAGGTTTCATGATTTTTATATTTCCTCAGTTCCTAGAATGAACATTGGAGGTGAGATTTATAATCTAAATAAGATTTATACTAATAACTTAAAGACACTTACGTGTACTGATCTTGTCCGATACAGGCTGACTGCTTCCAAACTCATTCTGAGCTGTGACAGACACGACGTAGACTTGATCAGGCTGTAGACCTGATACAGTGGTGAATCGATCAGAGCTGCCTAAATTGACGGTCTGTTCTGTTGGGTTAGAGTCTGGGCCTACAGATACCTCGAAGCCAGTAACGCCATCCTGCTCTGCACTATTATGAGCCCACTCTGCATCAATGCTGTCAGATGTGGATCGCAGGCGAAGGTTACCAGCTGCTGAAGGTACAGGGGAAGCTACAAAATCAACAGACAAAAATGCAAGATTTTAGAAACATCAATCTTTTCCCTGCATGCATCTCGATTCTGTATGTCTGGTCATCGTGTATCATTTCAACAAAACTATTTGAACAAGAAGTAATTAAAACCCAACTCTGAAATTCGCTGAGGACACTGAAAGATTTGAGAGAGAGATAATAACTGAATCAAATTCTGCAATAACAGGAAGAAAAAAAAGTTCACAAATTTGATATCAGTACACCTTTTACCTAACATTTAAAGTGTGGTAGGTATCATGCTTATCTTAAATCTACAGAAGCCTTAATCACCTTTGATGCACTATCAAACATGTTAATATTTCATAGAGCTACGTAGCAGTACCAAGTTTGATGGACCCCTCCTTAAAATATATATATATATATATACTGCATAGGGTACACACACACACACACACACCCACACCTCCATAAATACCAACACACCCATACCTGTTGTTGCACTGAATGTTTCAGCTGAACTTCTTTGTCCGCCACTGACCGACTGGACAGCTACTTGATAGGTAGCTCCAGCATCTAGACCACTGATTGTAGCACCCCTTTGATCTTGACCGACCTCCATGCTATTCTCATCCACAGAGTTCTTTCCGTAGCTGACCACGTAGCCATCGACCTGAGACCTGGATGGGGTCCACTCCATGTTAATGTTTGTCCCATCTGCTGAGCCCTGCACGTTACTAGGCGGGTCTGGTGGAGGAGTGGCTGGTGCTGAATAGGGATAAAGATACAACACAAAAGATGAAGTCATTTTCTCTGTATGTTCATGTTATATCCACTCATGTACATAACAAATATGTAATTTGAGATCAACTGTAAATTAAACTTACTGAATAAGCCTTTTGATGTACTCCTTAATCTAACCAGTGTATCCTAATATACCTCTATAATAAGGGACTATTCAACTCCATTAATAAAAGTACTTCTTAAACAGATACTACAAAACTAATGAAAGGAATTACCAAACAAAAATAAGTATAAAAACAAATAATATTCAAATGCCTTAAAAATTGCCCTTTTCACTGACTCCTGAAATCTTCATGCTCTTACATATTTCAAACCACCTCATAAAACAAAACAAATAATTATGAAAGATTTAGCTCTACTGCTAGCATGACTATTGGAGGTAATAAATTTGTTCACACTTGTACAAGCATTGCTTTTTAGTGGACCCCTCTGTTTCCTAAATTTCTTAAATTTGTTTTAAATGCTTATAATTGATTTGTAATGTTTTGTTGGAAACATGAATAAATTTGAAATTGAAAATTGAAATTGAAATTGAATTGAATAAATACAAAGATACATGTAAGCACAATCTGGGAGTACCCAAACAATGTTTCAAAAGTGAAACATGCACAATATTTGCAAGCTTTAAAAAATTACATTTTTTCAAACAATATAAAATGAGTAATAGGCATCTACCTACCATCCTCTGTGCGGTCTTGCTTCCATGATGAAAATCCACCAACCTTTCCATTACTAGTGATGGTGGCAATTTTGAACAAGTATGTAGTACCAGGAGCAAGATCTGAATAAGGAACATATATTAAACATAAATGAGTAACATGGATAATGACATTTTACTGACATTGTTTAAAAGGTTTAGGAACAACATATCACTGCGAAAGTCGTTCCATAATATAATATCCGATTAGAAAATAGTCTGGCAGCATTCGCACGTTTTATATCCCTCTTTTAAATAATACATACTCGTCATTGTTTCTGTTATCCAAGTAATTTTTAATTCATCATGTTTGTTTTCATCTTATTATGTTGTTAAATTGTTATGATAATTTTTGTGATTTCTTTTGTATATAACTTGTATTTGTTTACTTGTTGAATTCAATTGTTGTTCACATCCCATAAATGTTACAAGCCGATCGCCTGTCTGATAATCAAGATATTTTTTATGATTGGAAATCAAACTTTCATTTATAACACTACAGTCTATTGGGGAAAATGATATGGTAAAACCAGTCACTCAAAGATTTTTACTTTTTTGAGGCACTTCATGATCATTTTGAAGCGCACCTTTTTTTTAGGGCTTCAATATTACACCATATCACAGACACTGATAACACGTAGGATCATGCATCTCAGATTTAACATTGTTAAACGTTGCCTTTAATGAAGGAAGTGTTTCTTAACATAACAAGCCCTAACACAATATCACAAAGTGACGTTGATTTTTGTATAAAAATTACAAGAATACCCGAATCGATGCAATCTCATAATTACTAAGAATTACAAGTTCAATACATATTTCTTACCTGTAACTGTATATGCTGGATCAGATGGTACATCAATTTTCTTTCCTGACGAATCTGATTGACCCTCCTGTTTGTATAGAATCTTATAGCCACTGATGGTATGACCACCAACGGGCAACTTTTTAGGTGGAGTCCATGACAACGATACGGATGTTTGGGTGTGGCCAGTGGTCTGTACATTCAGAGGGGGTCCTGCTTTCTCTGTGGACCAAAGAAAATGATATATATGTGTACATGTACATTAACAAATATACCACTTTATGAGAAAAAAATTAACACTCACATCAGGATATTGGGATATTGCACTTTGACCAATATCAATCAATTCAATTCATATTTTATTTTGCAATAAAATACAAATGACCCAAAAACATAAATTCAAATTAATACATTCACAATACAGTAGCTGTTATTATAATTAAAAATACATGGATAAAATATGTACAAATAGATAATATTGCAAAAGAGGGTATCAGCCAGACATGAGAATCCCTTATAAACTTGTGGCCAATAATTTATTTAAGTGTAGCATACACCTGGCCTTACAACTTTCCCATATATTACCTTGCTTTAAATGAAAGATAGCCCATATAAGTCGCTGACCAAATATAATATTTACAAGTAGCATGCCCTTACAACTTTCCCATTTAATACCTTGATTGTGAAATGTTATCCTCAACTCCTGTTGAATACTGAATTTGTATTGATATGAATGAAACAAAATGAAAGTGAAATCAAAACAAACTTTTGAGGGCAAACCCCTGGGCATTGAGAAAAACATATTTCAGCATTTTATATTGACTGTTCTTTTCACTTTACTATACCATGGTAAATATGAAGTTCTCATTTTATACCATTTCAATTTACATTTACATCGTGCCAAAGTACTGTATGCTTAATTTTTTTTAAATTGCATTATTGCATTGCATATATATGCACAGGTTTTTTCTACTTCCTAGATCTAAGAGCCTAAGAACTGAAAATAAGAGTTCAATGCTATTAAAGGTAAGAGGAAGGGGGTATACTGATTAACATGTGGCTTGACTAACTTACCCCTTTGTCCAAGTTTATTCCTATTCCTTTTATATTATCTTCCTTAACATACAAAGAAATTTGATATGTATTTATTTGTTCTTTTAACCAATAAGACAAGGAAAACTACCCAAATTCCTCATATTTAGTGCAAGCTAATGAGTTACAGTACATACATGTATAGAAGTACAGAGTATACCTTGTAAATTCGTTTTCTTTTCGTAACTCAAGAATGAAAGGTGCACTGAGAGCTGAGACAAATCAATATTTCACAAAATTAATAAATTAAAAAAACTTGGCAAGGTCATTAATAATTTTGCTGTTAACTGTTCTAACACTCAAGGGTTCAAAACAGTTTCCACCTACTGGTAAGTTCACAAACTTTCTCCACACAATGACTGTCATTTCTTAAACACTGCAAATATGCAGAAGAAAGAGCTGCAATATGAGGTGGGTCTTTTGTTGTTGTACTATTCCGAATTTGAGCTGCTACATGGTTGAAATAATAATGATGATGAAACTGATAAATAATCCATGAAAAACAATGCAAATACAAATGCTTGAAAATTATATGATTTCTGGCGTTGATTTTTTTCATTTGATGTGTCAGTATGGACAAAAAGTTTGTCCAGAGTTCCTATACTGGTTCACGTTGGTCAAACATTCTTATTCTTAAACCAAGATGCTTGGCCTCAATCAATATGGCAGCTTTAGTAATCAAAACTACAAAGTTTTGATGTATTTAGGTACATTCATTCGCTGCCTCAGTTCTGATTAAACCAATGCCACAATTTACTACTACATGTTTGAGGTCAAGGTGTCACCCACATGTCTAGGCGCACTCCACATGCATTAATTTCATGGCACGTGATTGAATTTGATTTTCATGTTTTTTTTCATATAATCTGCTGACATGGCCTACAAATTTTATCTTTTTACCAATGCTAAAAGACATAATAGAATACTACTGAGATACTAGCTGGGATCAAATAGGTGAACCACAGTGGACAGCATGCCATGCTCACAGTCCTAAGATCCGGTGCACAACTTGAATTCTCTTGACTCCACGACTGAAATTGAATTTCTTTAGAAACATGGAAGAGGCATTACGTCATTACATGTTGACGAGTCAATTTCATTCCAGTTGAATAATTTTAAGATGATTTGGGCATCCAGAACTTTATAGAAAAGCAACAAATATGGATCCCTTCATGCGTCTTTCCTTACTAATTGCAGTGCAGCTTAGAAAATATGTAACAAGATCTTTCAAAACGTTTTCATGCTTCAGGTGTGCATATAAGTGTTACAGTAACTCTCTTTTGAAAAACAAAAATCTATGTGGACTCGGAGCTGCAAGAATTATTTTCATCAATTGAAAGATGACCTTCTGAATGTTGAAGAAACAACTACCATAAATACTACATGAATGATGAAATCAGGATGAAAATAAAAAGATTAAGAATAATTTGATTGTTATCATGTTACTACAAATTGCAAGTTTTCATACTTGCATCACCATGAAATTTGTATGGTTCTGATTAAAAACGTAACCCCCATCCCCATCATCGTCACCACCTTAAAAATTATATAAAGAATATGAAATAAATTGAACAGCATAAATGCAATAATAGCAATAATGCAAAAAAGAATGAATACCCCATCCTAATTCCATGCAGGGATATTTTTTTGGACCTTCTTTCTATCTTTCAAAAAAATATTTGTTGGTGTGCTTATTTGTTTATATATCTTGGATAATGTTGTGACCTGAGTAAAAAAATGGAAAGTATCTTTTAAGCAATATCCAAGACATGAATTAAAAGAAGCAACATGCATATGCAGACTGAAAACACATTCTGCTTGACTTTTGACTTGGTTATAATATTAATGCAGCCGGTCGAACTTTGCGATTTGTTTTTTGTTTAGATAAAAAAATTGTTTGCCTTCTTGCAAATTCACATTTCATAGTAAGTTATTTTCAGTTACCAGTTTTTCTGTGTCAGGCTGGCGTGTTGGAATGTGATTGGGTGACAATGCAGGCGTTTGTAACATTCTTAAAGACAATTGAAGAATTGAAGAATTGCTGTGAATGACCAAACAATAGTTGTTTTGCTGGAATTCATAGACAGTTCGGCTGAGATGAATGTTTCTCTTCCCGATTAATTCCAGTCTTTACATTTTCCGGCTCACCTACGTTCTTTGAAGTTTTGAAAGAGCTAGAGTGGTGAGAGTGTGAGTTATGCCAGGAAGGAGTTTGAGGTGTTAGATGAGCAGAGAGAGAGAAATGGTGATAGAGAGCAGAAGAGAGTGTGTGAGAGAGTGTGTCTGAAAGTGTAAGAAGAAACGTGGCAGGCCATAAATAAATCAGTACCACTGTTCGTCAAACATAAAGTCAGATATCTATATTTTAGTTTACATTGTTGACCAAAATAGTGCAAATTATCTGGCGGAGGGAGGGGGGTATGACATGGAAGTACAGATAAAAACTGACTTACAAGAGAAAAGAAGAAAATGTCAAATATATCCAAAACTAAGTAAATTTATGAGAAGCAGAAATAGTTTTCAAAACAATTATCACATATTTTGCTTTAATATGCATAATAATTTTAAAGCTTAGATCTTTGATAGACAAGAAAAAAGTTCCTTAATTTGATTCAGGTGCATTGTGGGCATGGTGCATTGTAGCAGATTTTGGCTATTAGGGAGGCTCCCAGTGCAGTGACATTGTAGCTCCCTGCAGCCTGCAGGCCTTGCTGCTCTAATGTGTTCATATCTGAACTGCTCAACTAAAAATCTAAAAATGCTGTGGATAACTGCCTCGACAGCATTGTTATCAAACATACTTTTTGTCCAATTAAAATGTGAAATTTGTCTCATTAATGATTTTAATTATCAGTATTCGAATTTGTTATGACATACAACTTCATCTGTTTTTTTTTTTTTTACCTCTGCAATTTTTTTAGAATAAATGGATCTTACAATGTAGGGTACAGTGTAGAGTATTTGCAACTCTTATCGAGCCAAAGAAGACGGGTAAATCTCTATGAATTTTTGTCTCGACTTGAGCTGAATACACTAGTCTCTCTTCTTATATTTAGCATTTGATCTGCTATAATCATCACAGATCAAAATAATAATTGGCATACAGGGGCGGATCTAGGGTGGGGGTTCGGCAGTTTAAACACTCCGCTTGGGCGGCCAAGTGAACAAAAAAAAAAAAAAAAAAGGGGGATAAAAGAAGAAGAAAAAAGTAAAACGGCATGATTTTTGGAAAATCCTAGATCCGCCACTGGGTCGAACACCCCCCTTGGCAAAAAGCTAGATCCAGGGCAAAAAGCTAGATCCAGGGTAAGAGCGCCGGCCGCAAATTCGCTCAGTGGGGGG
>JARBES010000130.1:2875413-2895219 GCA_030265145.1 Strongylocentrotus pallidus
ACCACGGGCCCCCCCGCCCCCCCCCCCCCAAAAAAAAAAAACCCAAGGAAAATCATGGTGTTATAAATCTTTCTTCAAAATTATGAAACAGAAAAAAGGTGAACGGCTGCACAATGGAATGTATCATCCATTCCAGACTCGCCTATCTGTATGTAGGTTTCTATGAAAATCTCTTTGGATAATGAGTTGGCAGAAAGAAATTAAGGATTTCATCAACAACAGGATATTAGTTCTGGTTTCCTTGGATGAGTAAAATATCAAAAGAGAGAGAGAAAGAAAACCACACGATCCTTTATATCCTGCTGCTACCCCGGAAACCATTAACATCTTGAGAGATTTTAGATGAGCGGAGACAGGTAAGATGAAAGTTTTAATAGAAATTATTCATCTAAAGATTAGAGTAAATACCCTGGGTCTTTCTCTGCCATATGCTGTCAATCTTGCTGTCATTTTTAGAGATATAACTTGCATTTAACTGGTAATTTAATAAATCTTCTTATCCTATCTTAATACCAATGAAAATCAACAATATCAAAAGCAGTTGCATAAGAAGACCTCAATATATTTGTTTGCATTTTTATTACATCAAGTGTAGAATATCATAAAGGAACGAATTTAAAAAAAGCAGAATACAGTGATGTGCATTCAAGAATATGCATATACCTACCAAGCATCAGTAAGCAGAACTTTTAGTTTATAGCTCTCTTTTGATTTGGTGATGTAAGAATGCAACTTCTATGTATATAATCATTATCTACTTTTACCAAAGCTGTTTTTAGAGCATTCTAGATGACTTGATGCACCCATGCACATTGTTTGCTGCCTCTGACATACAGTTTGTTTTGTTGTTGTTTGGTTCTTGTTAAATTGATTTTGTTCATATCTTTGTGGTAAAGCTTACATATTCATGAAGCATCTTGGTAAGTTTGGCTACTCAAACAATTCATGTGGCTAATATTTTGGCATTTCACTGGCTTTACTTCACAATTTCCAATGAAGAGATTGAGGTAGGGGGCTTTAGAGTGAACCAACATGAATCACATGGTCTAGAAGACACTTCCTTCCGCTGACCTTTTACTGTTGTAGGCTCGGGGATGAGAACTGATTGATCATGGAAACATACATGTATCTTAAAGAGAAACAGAGAGATGGGAATAATGAAAGGTAGAGGTTTAGAGGGAGGGAGGGAGGGAGGTAGAAAGGGAGTGAGGGGCGGGGGAGTGAGGGAAAGAGAGAGAGAGGGAGAGGGAGAAAGAGGGGGAGGAGGAAAGAGACAGAGATGATAGAAATACACAGAGACAAAGACAAAGAACAGAGAAAGAGAAAAGAAGAGAATTGGTGAAAATAGAAAGTGAAATATTGAAACAGAAAATTAAAAAATAATTGGGGAGAGTAAAAAAGAAAAAAAATCCTGGATAAATCAAGAGAGAAATGGAAGTGAAAAAGAAACAAAGAGGATATAAAAAGGAGAGGGAAGAGAGAAAGAGAAAACTGAACCTTGAGAGAGAGACAGCGAGCATGACAGACCTTTAAAACATAATATTGAAAAAAAATCTCAATGAAGATATTCAATTAATAGTTATCCGACAACAGTTTATTAACAAGTTGATATTAGAAGCAACAAAACAAAAATAGCGGCTAGGATAATATGATTATACAGATTCCTTTTTTTTTTAAAGATAAAGAAAGAATGAAGCATGTTGAAATGATCACAATAATCACATTTAATGAGGACATTAAGGAAACAGGAAATGGAAAGTAATTAGAATACGGTAGATAAGGTGAGGCTTAAAAATACTAATTAATTTCCGGTAGGAATAGGTTGGGAATAGATATCACCAGATAAGCATGAAATGCTTCAAAAGGAAATGACGATGGGAAAGATGATAGAGGGAGAGAACAGCAGCAACAGTATGAGACACGAGGGAGAGACAGAGAGAGGATTGGAGATGTAGGGAGCTATCCGCGGTGTATTTACAGACATAAATGTAATGAGAGAAAATGTGGAAAAGGCCTGGCCTCTTCGGTATACCTTGTTGAAGGCAACTTAATATCATCGGAAGTGCAGCAGGACCCTGATCAATTATACGCTGAGCCGGAAATTGACTTGAATTCTCTAGCTTCGTGCTCTACATGCAAGCCCTATTAATCATTCATCTCACAAAGAAAGAGTGAGAGATGGAGAGAGAGAGAGGGGGACAGAGACAGAGAGAACCAGAGAGAGACAGAGGCAGAAACAGTAAAAGAGAAAGAGATAGAGAGAGAGATAAAGAAGGAAAAAAAGTAATGAACAGCAGAAAAGATGAAATTATAGAACGGTATAGGTAAAAGAAAGAAAAAAACTGAATGGACAGGAGACTATAAAGATCATACATATTTACAATAGTAAAAATGAAAAAGAGAGAAAGAAAAACCAGCTATATGATCCAGGAGAAATTTCAAGTAGGGAATATAAAGAATCACAAGTCAAGATAAAAGAAAACATTATAAATATATGTGAAGATACAAATAGGTATGAAAAGTATTTGAAAAAAGACTGAGATAAAAATATATATTCAAAGAATCTCTACAAGTAAGCATATTTTGTGACAAAACAGCAAATCAGTACACCCACACTTGTGAAGCAATATCAAGAGTAATTACTTTTCATTCTTTAAAAACAATTCCAAATAAAAAAACATACATGCTCTCAGGGAAGTATAAATGTGATTCAGACAAAAGAAAGAAATTTTACTTTTACGTTATACATTTACAGGAAGAGCTACATCATGAATCATTTTTGAAGGAGATACATGTAAGTAGAATGAGTTTGTGTCTACTTACAGCCGAAGGAATCATAAAATACATATCAATTCATGGAAAATGTTTGACTTGTCATGCATCTAAATTGATGAATCAGACCTTTCTTATATCCTTCCATAAGACATGAAAATATATCTGTGCTTCTTGCCATCATGTCAACGGGCAATTCACTTTCAATTTGGACGGCAGGCAACAAATATAGAGTGAATGTGATATCAGTTCACCACCTTACCTCCACTCCCATCTAGTCTCCTCAATCCATGGAGACAGAGAAGGTTAACCTCCATCCCGGCGCTCAAAGCAAACCGGATGACAACATTCCTTTCAATTTGAACGTTTACCAACACTTCTCTTTCTGCCATTTCCGGCCGGGCATGAGATGGATGCGACATCTGAGATTGGATGCTACATTTCATTGATGTTTTTCTCATGCATGACTTCAATTTAGGGGGATAGGTTTCCAGAGTTTGTAGAAAGGTTGTTACAGGGTCTGAAATTGATTTGGCTCATATCTCTGTCCCTTTTCTACAAGATAAATTTTGGGCTACCAGCATATGTTATGGGTGTACAGGAGGAAATCCTGATTTAGACTTTATAAAGTGCCGGATATGATTCACAAGATTTCTTTCTCATCTATTTCCATACTAATGCAATAAAAACACCCCAAACAGCATATCTTATTCCTCTAATAAAGGAACAAACTCAAACATTTTTCAATTTCAACTGAATTAACTTGAGTCACTTAACAAATTACAATATATCCCATGGTAAAATAATAACTCAAACCACCTTTTCTCAAATTTGCTCATCAAAATTGTAAGACAACTAAACAAAAATGTTTGGGTATGATTAAACAATCAATTCATCCATGAAAGTTATCTCCATAGCAGCCACATGTAGTAATGGAATAGCTTGAAAATTAAGATTATCTGGCTGAATCATATTTCCAAATAAGCTTCACATGACAAAACCTTATTCATTCTGGGCTGCTTCTAAACTAAACAAATACAGTTTTTCTATACCTTTGTTTTTCTATATACCAAGAAAGGAAAGCTATGGATGTTGCTAGAAGGGGGGGTGGAAGATTTAGGGGTGGGGCAAAATAATAGAGCTATACATAGTATATTTGAAAACAAAGCTTCTCCGAATGGGGGGGGGGGGGGAACAAATAATTCATTGTCATAAATAAAGTATGAGCAAACTAAAACTGTATCACAATCTCGAGAGAATGTCTAGTGACTGATAGCATTGAGCCAGGTGGAGAGCTAGTAATGCTTGACATGAAGGACACTTGTTCATCTTTGAATGTCAGAAACCCCTGCAAAGAGACCTGGTTTTTCATGGAAGAACAACTTTTAGAAGAAAAAAAAGGATTGCAGATGGAAACGTGATGATACGCGCAGAGGAAACAGCATGACATCTTTCTGCTGTTTGATTTGCTACAGTTCTCCTCCCTTGTGTTGTAACAATGTGGTGTGTTAAAGGGCAATCCAGCCCTTAGGTTCATTTGAATAAAAGCAGAAAAATCAGAGAAATAGAATGGTGAAAGTTTTTAAATAAACCCAACAAATAAAAAAATAAAAAATTTAATTTGAAATATGAAATCACACAGCTATGCAAATTTTAAATTAGCAATTTTGTGAGTGGATTGTAACGTAGTGTCTAATAACTCTCCTATTTGTCGCGTCCAAAAACATCACTAATTTCTGTTTTTCTCCGGAATGCCTTCACCCATGGGGCACTACTCAAATGAAAAACAAATAATGTATAAGCAGTGTAGAAGAAAAAATAAATATTCAAAATTCATATCCTTCTCAATCTACAAGGCTTGTCCTTTTACCCTTGAGCAAAGAAAAAAACTGAAACCTGGATGGGAGCTAGAGACCAGATGGAAAAGAAAAACTTGTCATCCGGAGAATGTGACTCCTTGGGGCAGTGGCAGGCATTGGTGATCATTCTAGACTAATTGGTGCAATACAATAAAAGCTTGTTTATCGAGGTTCCATCACAGACAGGAAGTGTGGGCTCTTCAATGCAGAGTCTTGAGCAGAAAGGAGACAGAGGCACAGAGAGAGAAAGCGCAAAGTTTTCCTCAAGGAAATTGGATGAATTACAAAACTGGATGTCTTGCATACATGTAGGCCAGAGCTCTCTTTCTCTCTCTGATATGTATACAACATCTTTTCTCCGACTGGCATGATGACAAAAAAAGGAGAAAATAAATGACCCCCATTTTGCCCCCAAGAGATACTGCTTTTATCAGGGCATGAGTGGATAATATTTCTCAAATGATGTTTATAGACTCACAGTTCAAATGAATTGCCCCTTAAAATAGCTCTCCTTTCAAAAGCCTAGTATAAAAGGATCTTGAAGCCTGTCCTTCCTGCGTTGATATTGTGCAGGCTATTGAATTCTCAAATTACATCCTGCTTTTCTGTTATATCCCTTCACATATAAAGTTATTGTATTAATGGCAAGGAAGTCAGAAAAGTGTGTCATCAAGAATTAAAATACTGGTCTGGATGTTCGTAATGACGTCATACAGCCCTGGTTGAAATATATGTCTTGGGAAATCTTCTAGGTTTTATAAAGGAACAAATATATAATACACATACCCCTGGGTATACCAACTGACCAGAGGAAATATATGATGGTTAGTCTTTAAAGCTCGTCAAGTTCGTTAAATATCTTTATTCATGTCCCCCAAAAATGATTCAAAGGAAACAAAAATACCATCAAAAACAAGCTCTTACAAATTGAATTAATGTAAGATAGAAGTAAAATGTTCATTCTTTAACTAATTTCATCCAGACCCTTTTTTTAAAACAGGAATACAATTTTAATGAGAATATATTGATGTTGAAATACAATCAATGCAATTGATTTAATAAAAGTATTGAAGCAGTAGCATGAATTAAAGCTATTGTTGCTTAAACCATATGGTGTGAAGATACATTTTTTAGAATGAAATATAGAATGATAACAAGTAGAGTAAGAATAAACACATATTCTCAACAAATCTCATATATTTTCATCAAACCTGCTAAAGCTCTTCTCAAATGGTTTAAATCCAGGCTCCCCTAATTTCCCATCTTCTTTAGATGTCAAAATGAAAATTGTACATGTATATAGGCTTCAATGGGAATGTATTCTGGAATAAAAAAAGTGTAATTATAATACTAACACAATATATTTTCTCTTTATATTGAGTCAACACAGTGTGAATAGTTCATTAAGATGATTTGAGGTGTTAAAACAGCTCAAGAATTAGGAAAATAAACCTAGAAGAAAGCTCTAGCAAAAACAAATTACACTAATTGCACAGTAAAGCAACAACAGAAACAAGATAAAGATATGCTGCTTAGAATGTTCACTTATTATCTAAAACATACTCCTCCCAGGACTGAAAGACAGACACACACACACACACACACACACACACGTACATCATATACTTAAACACTACACATACATACATCCCTCCCTTCACACACACTCTCACCCTCACACATACACACACACACACATACACAATAAAGCCTTTTTCTTCATGACTTTGCATTCAATCCAATCGAAGCACTCAGGAGCATCACGTAGATGCACTGTCTAAATTATGTGATAGGTCTGATGCGCACAGCGGAAATAAGATGCACCTATAAATAAAACCGCCCCTGCGCCGCCGCATGTCTGCTTCGCTTCCTCATTTTATTTCATCGTCGAGGAAAGCCTTGCCGCATCGCTGCCTCCGGCTTTCGGCAGAGATGCACGAACGCATTATGCACGCCTCAATGACAGAGCGCATTTACAGCTGCCATGCACAATCCAACCATACACATAACATTATGTAATCTAAATCACATATATTTAAATAATTTTGTTATCACAAATTTTTTCCAAAATCTGTAGCATATCTATATATCGGGGAATTTGTCTGTAGAAACAAACAATAAATACAAACTTGAATGAAATCAAATTGAGACATTAAGAAAGACACAATATACTCATGTAGAGTATTACTAGTACAGTATTCTTTTCAAATATTTCTCTAGACACTTACCAGCATACTTTAATATACATTCATGCATTAAGACAGTATTTATGATTCAACACTAGTGAAAATGGTAATATTTTGTTATAGTGATAAAAACCTTATCTTTCTATCTACACCACAGAATCATACACATATACAAGCAATCAACAAAGCAACATTTTTCTGAACTCACCATAGATTGATCAAATTTTCTTTTTTATTGGAAGCAACGTAAAAGAAATTAAGTTAATTGCTGGTTTTACCGGTATGCAGTAACACAATTATAAATGGACAAAAAAAAGGAACATTATTAAAACCTCAATTTAGATACTTTGCTTTGCCCGCAATTAATTCATACAAAGCTCTCAAACCACATCCTACGAAAAAACCAAACATCTCTGGTCAAAATAATCAGTTTTGAGGATTTGATGACCCCTACTTTGGCGACCTATATTTATGTAGCACATCGGCAACTGTGATAAAACACTGGGGGAAAAGGTTACATGGTAGTCCTTGAGAATCTTGTGGCGAACTGGTGTGGTGTTGCAATCTTACCAGCAAGGAGACTTGATGAGAGATTTTAAAAAACAAAGGAAAAAAGAGCATGGGACACAAATTTGATCTACATAGTTTGCATGAAGTACCAAGAACCAATCAGAACGCAGAAAAGTAGTTCACAATGGATGTCCTGAAAGTTGGAGGAATCTAGACTTCCTGAGCACACCTGTTACGAGACTGATAAGACCTACCGGTAACCTTGACAATCAAACACAGATATCATCAAGGTTACTTCCTCGAAATCTAATAACTCTTAGTTAAAGCATGTCCACACACAACAAGTTTATTGTACAACTATCCCGAAACGGTATAGTTATACCGTTTCAGGATAGCCATACAATGAAATTGCGTGTGGGTATGCTTACTAACGAAAAGTCGTATTAAAAAACGTCGCATAACGAAACGCGGGTCTTGGTATCGTTTCGAACTAGAACTTGATAAAGAATCACAGAATATTTTGTGTGTGGACGTATGGTCACATTAGAACGGTATAACTGGGCGGGGCTTAATGTGACCGAACGCGAAAGGAGACCTCTCATTTCCGCTTCCGTTTCATGACTGCAGTAGCAAACTGCGCACATAAACAACGTTTCGCTCTAGAGTTTCGGATACTTGTTTTTGGTGTGTGGGGACGCCCGGTTCGCTATGCGATGTTTCTTTATACAACGTTTCTTGTGTGTGGACGCCCTGTTCGCTATACAATGATTCTTTATACGACGTTTCTTTATGGAGTTTCGGGATAATTCTTTTTACCCTCCATGCATGGTGATCTATACAGAGATTTGTGGCAAGGGACAGGAAAATAAACGAAAATCTCATCTATTGGATTTGCATTCTTTTACACCTCCTCACAGGAAGTTCTTTGCTACGAAGTGACAAAACTAAAGATTTGAACTAGATGAGATTGATTTTTTTTTATAATTCTACCTTGTGAGAATGACAATTACAAACAAACGATCAGATTTCAAGAGCAATTAATTAAGGGCAGTAGCAAATTGTCTTCAGGACCACATGGTTAGGAGACTACTGCTCTACAACTAACCACCAAGCTTCCTCCTGTGATATGCAAAAGTATTCCTTTGTTAAAACTTACAATAAGCTGTCAATAATTTGAGTCATGTACTATTTTGCCCCTGAAATTGCTGAACTTATCCACTGAACTCAACGCATGAACAATACCTACGTGTATTTCAATTAAACTTTTCTTCAATACCACAGCCAAAGCTTTCAAACAATGTGTTTTTATTTTTCATTGAGTAGAATCTAGTCAAATGGAATATATTTTTTTGGTTATTAGTAAGCTGTGTTTTCATTATTTAGTCAAATCTATTCAAACAAACTATTTTCTTTGGTTTTTAGAGGGCTGCAACCAATAAAATTACACCTTGTCCTACACAATGATGCGGTTTCACAGAGAAGTTCATTGCCCTTACCAATGCCAATCATCCTTTAATACACCATATAGACAGGAAGGAGAATATACCCCTAGAAATACTTTGTAGGACAATAGAACCTGACAAAGAATGACCCCAGTAGTAGAATGGTTGGACATATTACGCATGCTTGCACATTCTAAAACGAGAGGTCTTTATGTCCAGTGTCATCGCCCGTTTGATGTGATGACAAAGCAGTGTGGGAATAAAAATGCTCTGTAATGGTCACTTGTGTCAGGCACTGATCATTCTATCTTCAGAATGTCATTAACAAGCTTCCCCTAGAAAAAGCTGCACATTTAATAATCATTAGAATATCTGCGGTCGGTTATTTTAAGTGCACTGATCTGAAGACAAAGCACTTTAAAAAAAAGTTGTTTCTATTAACAGAGTTAAAAGACCATTTTCTTCATGAAGAATTGATGAAATATAGACAAAAGAGTCTTTGTAATTTCAGACAGACTCATACTTTTACAAGTTATAAATTGTGTTAATTGTATTTGGGAGAAGAACAGAATATACATTTATGGGATGTTTTTTAATAAGTTTTAATGTTGTGTCCTCTGACTGTCTTGAAAAACAAGTTATTGTGACAATGCAACAAAGCCATTGTATGGCTTCAATGGAGATGACTTCTTGTTACAACTTTCTCTAATTGTGCATTTATCTTTCTTATCTACTCAACACTAAGGTAATAATCATGAATGAAAAAAAATCATCTTTACATTTCACTTGATTTTATTTCCTTCTCTCAATGCCAATTTTTTTTTTTTCATTTTGAAAAGTTATTATACATAATGCAGTGATATCTCTATAGAAATAATGATATATATATATAGCAAATATCATAATAATGTTTTTTCTGGATGAGATCCATCTAAACAGCACTAATCCTTTCATTAATTCAATCTCATCCTTTATGAAGATCAATCTATTTTCTGTGGGAAATATCCTACCAGTTGATAAGCATCAAACTGGGTTTCCTCTTTTTGACTCTCATTTTCCCCTTTCTTTACCTCTGCCATTCTCCAGAGGACCTGCAAACTGTTAGCACAAAGTGAGAAAGGTTGCATACAATACAAATGGGACTGATAATAAGCAAATCTATCATTTTTTAAAACTTAAATGAATACAAGACAGAAAACATAAGTAGCTCTGCCTTCTATGATAATTTGCTCTATTTATAAATAAATTAAAGTATTAGAATTAGACAGAGGATAAAAGGAATTCAGAGAGACATAAAGCAAGGTTAAAAATACAACAACATATGATAACATCACTGATTGAAATCTATTTTGATGCTGATTTTCTCTACATCCTTTCAGAATAATGAGCAATTACAGATTTACCGTTATCCTCACTAACATTTCAACACCTTGGTATGTATTTAGAGCACTCTCATTCCTTGTAAAAGGATTCTTAATCATGTCTTTTTCATCATGTCTTCTTCATCTAAATCACCAAGAACTTGATATTACAGGGCAATCATTCACTGTTTTCACAAATACATCTATGTTGTACAGCAAAAAGAAAAAGAAATTAACAGAGAAAATGCTACTTAAAGTTAAAATCATATAAGAACAAAGTAAATACTACTCAGATACCCCTCTCAATGTACAAAACGATATTCAGAAAAAGAATGAAATATAGAGATTGAACTTTGGTTTGCCACGTTTAACCAGCAGCCGCGTTGTTTTATCTCTTACTACTCCCTTCGTCACTTTTCTTGTCATATCCTTATAAGCGCATTTCTCTTTCATAATACACTTTCCTCTTCCACTTCTTTTCTCACTCTATTTCTATCTTTCTCTCTTTCTCTCTCTCCCTCTCTCTATCTCCCTCTCTCTGCTGCATCCGTAGTGGTGATGAGCTTGCTGGTTAACAAAGCATGATGATTAATGAGCGCTGACAAGTATCTTCCGGAATCTCCCTAGCAACGGCGGATGTAAGGCTAGCAACCGTCTCCTGGGATTCGCATGCATCACTAATTAATGTCAGTCTCCTCTTGCCAGGATTTTATGCCACAAAAAAATGCGGGATAGCGTGCTCTTTGCAGAGCAAACCGTTATTTGAGATTTCCCTTCCATTTAATCTTCTATTTCTTTTCAGGGGTTTCCCCTTTTAGAGCACTCTTGCATAACTGTACAGGAAATTAGATTTTAATTGACAATTGCATCTACTGTCAATCGAACTGTATATATATTAAGCACTCGAGTTCCAAAAGTGCTCCAGTGAATACTTACAGCTGAAGAAACATATTGTAGGGTGAATAATGTATAGAGATAGAATGGCTATTTTTAGTTCAGTCTCAAGATTATATCTTCTTCAGTAGATATATACTGTAACCTTGACATCACATTTATCCTAACTTCCTCAAATATCTTTATGAATATCTCATTCCTCTTTTTATTTTATAAATATAACATTTCTTCCTGAATGAACAGAAAGTTTATTAGTCCATATCAACTCATAGTCATTCTAATTGTACACAAATTGAACAATAATTTGTTATTTGCAAGATCTAGATCATAATCTAATTATAATCAGATTAATGTATGTTATTACATTATCTTGGCTTTCTTGTAAAAGTATAGTTTTTTTATGAGGGTTATATGTATCTCTTAATGTTTTATTGATCCTTAACAACCTTTACAGCCAGATTTACATTTTTTTTAAATTAATGATCATGATATAAATTTCATTAGTTAAAGTTATAAATCATGATAAGAGATGCAATATTTCACATCAATATCCCAACTACTTAAAGTGAAGAAGTTTTGAATTTGTTTATTTCTAGTCTTCAGTAATACCTCAGTCACACTAAAGAAACCGACATCTGACCAACAACAGACCAATTTAAACATTATATTACCCTGAATGATAAAGAATCAGTCAGTTTGGAATGAAGTTGGGTCTGGGGGTGTGACTATACCTTAATTTAGAACTAAATTTCATCACTTATGCAAATGAAGTCTGAATGTTAGACTATGGAAGCTCACCTGTACATTGATTGGCCTTGACTATGCCATACCACATCCGATCACATGACCTACATCTTGCACATGAGCGCTCAAGCACACCAATCAAGCCTTCGACCCCCTCCAAGAGCAGTGCTGGGATGTCGGTGGGTCTCTTCCTGGATGTTCTATCGCCAAGGTGATCAGGATTGCATCATGAGACAAAGTGGAAGAAGTTCAACCCCTTTTTGCCTGTTTGGAGGTCAAATGAAGTCACTTTATAGAGCAAGGTAGTCTGATGTTAAATGGAATATATATTGAAAAGGGAATTGGAAGACTGCTAAGTTAATGTGGTAATAATGGATATCAAATAATCATTTCAAAAGAATTGCAATCATTTGAAGATTATGAATGATGAATACATGTAGTTACCTGGTTCATCTTCTTTAGTAGTATTCTCAATAAGTCAACCAGATGGAGAGGAGGGGAGGGAAAGTTGTAATCCACTAATGGAAAACAAAGGGCATGCATCATCTTTCAATTAAAAAACCCTCTTACCACAAATGAAATGACCTCCAAATTGCTCAAACTTTAAACACAATAAAACAAGAACATAATAAATTTTGCTACAAATATAAAAAGATTTGGAATTACAAGAAGCAAGTATGGATATTCATTTGTCAATTGATATAATTTGTCTGAATGGCTTTCCAATTTATTAGCGAAATAAATACAGATATAGAAGCTCAAAGTTCTGACAGTCATAGTCTATTTTGGATTCTTGTATGAATAGAATTGGTGCATCTTCTGAATTAAATATTGATGAATACACATCTGACCAAAAGATGTGATCACTTTTCATGATAAATTATCACTAAATTATAAAAGTACAGTTCCTGTTTCACAAAAACTATTTAAAACAAATGCTATTTACCCTTTCTTCTCATTATCACCATCAATTCATTAACTTACATCTCGGACTACATATGGCATGATACGTGACAGGAAAGGTCAGTTGATGCTATACTGCATGCCCTCAAGGCCAAGGCAACAGCGGCACACTCCACGTGGTATCACTGGCCTCCACTGGGATGTCCTCCAGTACCATCTATCCATGTCCGCGTCGGGTATCTAACACTCTCCCTATTCATCCTCCTCCCCATCAGTTGAGCTCCACTGTCCTTCCCTGATGAATGGCAAATGGGAGAACAAAGGGAAGATCAACACTTAACTTTATACGTGACAGCTAGCAATTGCCATGTCTTGTCCTCTGATTCTGTTTGATTATCAGTCCGTGTAATGTGATGAATGAACTGAAGGTGATGGCTGGCAGGAGACAAGTTTTAGACCTTTTTACAATCAAAGGGGATTGTACTATCACAATTAGAAGTAAAATGAAGCCTTCAGTTACAAGCAGCTTTGTGTATTTTCATAAACAACACTTTATATGCTGTCACCCATGCAAGGGGCACTCATTGTAATATCAAGTAAAGAAAATTGACTGATTTCTCCCTTGCCTTGTAGACATTTATAAGAAGAGAAACTATACAGTATACAATCAATTCTTTAAATAGGCAACGTAAATAGCGGAAGAACATGATGCCACAAGGAAGAAATTGATTTGCATAAGGTTTATATCACTCATTGAAAATGAACAATGGTGTCAAGATGTTATTCACTTCTTTTAAAGAACTCATTTCTTCCCTCTTATTCGGCAGCTTCCCTCTCCAGTACTTTGTAATTTTAAACTGAAAATTTCAAAAAGATTAGTCAAAAGGATTAAAGGAAGCAAATTTCTTGGCAGTGGTAAAGAAAAATTAATCATACTTGTCTGCTTATATAGTGATATATCGTGTATGATTTTTGAGCCATTAAAACCACAATTTCTTATTCTTATTGAAAATTAATATTGATTTCTCCTTCAAAGGCATTAATTGTAATACTTTCATGACAACGTCAGTATTTCTTGTAGTTCTTTCAATAACAATCTTCAGATTGCATGAAAATTAACTCTACTGTAGACTTCTACTATGATTTGTTTTGTATGATGTAATCATATGAATCAATAAAATACATAATAAGTGTTTTCTTTCAGAAGAGCAAGAGATGCACAATGATTCATTATCCTGCCATTTTGTGAGCGGAAGCAAGCAGGTATTGAAGAGGTTTGGAATGGGCCTGAAACCAGTACTTCCACTGGAGGAAAGAGCTCTTCACTGATCCTCAAAGAGGATATCAACTTAGCATGCCAGAGCTATGAGATCACTTCAGTTGCCTGGCTAGTAGTATGCTACAAACTTAAAGCTCTCGGCCTCTAGCGTTATATCAATATTCAAAAGGGAATTCTCCATTTCATGTATGTTAACTTAAATAAAAACAGATAAAGAAAAGACAGAAAGTGTAAGGTATATTAGTGAGAAATGACAAATTAGATGTAACAATATTCATAAGTGTGATACAGAACAGTCAACTTGTTCAGAATGGTCTCTGTCTCTGTCTCTGGCTCTATTTCTAACTCTGTCAGAATTAAAGTAGATATAGTATACCAAAGATTTAGGTCAACACAAAATACAAGAGAGATGGAGGGTGAGAGCAGGATGAAAGTGATAGTGAGAGTAAGCATGGGAGAGTTGGGGGGGGGGAGACAGAAATGGGGTTAGGGTCATCCTCTTTTCAATACTTAATATTTAGTGTAATTTCATTAATGTGAATTTACAAGTTATGAGCCTATTAATGAATGACATCATGACCTGTACACCCAGCAATGCATTGTAAAACACAAACTGCAACTTTTTGCCTTGTCCTTGC
Source organism: Strongylocentrotus pallidus (assembly GCA_030265145.1). Classification (NCBI taxonomy): domain Eukaryota; kingdom Metazoa; phylum Echinodermata; class Echinoidea; order Camarodonta; family Strongylocentrotidae; genus Strongylocentrotus; species Strongylocentrotus pallidus. Next base: position 2,890,002 of record JARBES010000130.1, read on the forward strand.
TGCAACAAAGCCATAATTTCTTTATGGAAAAAAAAAATAAAATTGGTTACAAATAACATCCCAGCATGTCGGTATGAATATTCTGTATACTATGAGTTTTATTAACAAATTTCATCAAATAATTATACAGCTATAATAAAAAATATTTTAAAAATTATCAGGGAGGGGGGGTGGGTAGTTGACTATATTTATTCTACATACATCCCATCAAACTACTGGAATATTTATATTTTCACTGGAATTTTATCTCTTCTCAAAAGCCGAGTAAGCTGATATGAAATCAGGCATTAAAACAGCTGAGTAGGAAGTTTTGTAAACATGTACATGTATGTCCCAATGGTTTCAGGCAACATAATCTCCACTTAGTCTCATGTACATATCTCTGAATGTAATATGCCCTCAGTTAATATGTCTGGCTGGCCTTCATTACATCCTGTATCAGCTCATTACCGCCTTTACCGGTCAGGAAAAACAAACCTGATATTCTCTTACCTCTAAATGTTTCTTGTATGTTAATAAGAATCACTACATGCATTCTCTGCAGAGTTAGTTTTATCACTATTGGATTTTAAATAAAAGACATTTCCCAACAACAAATTTACTTTTTCCTGATTAGAAATCTTTATATCAATCAAATATAAATTTCATGTCTAAAAATAATGTTAATAAAATACAGATTTCTGTACCTTATCTTTGAAGTTATTTATCCCATTTTTAGTGATGAGGGACATAAAGTGAATGGGGTGGGAGAGAGAGAGAGAGAGAGAGAGAGGGTTAACATGTTTGTGTGTATTTACATGTATATTCAATGATCATACTTAACATCCAACTTTTGTTCATAGTTTTTGTTGGTGTTCTACTGCAGACAGATGTCCACAGAAGAGATTGTTCTAAATGCAAACAGAGTACTCCAAAGATCAGAGAGACATCTCAATGCAATAAATACACAGACGATGGGCAAGTGGTGCTTTAAAAAGCACAGCGCTCTCCTACACCGCCTCAAGCCCGGACATGACAACTTTCATCCGGCGCTCCTCATTATGCGCAGATTACCAATTCATCCGGTTTCGAGGAAAAAGCGATGGAAGGCAATCAGAACAGACTATCCGGAGAGATCCGTCAAGCGTTAGGCACTCGTGGATCTCAAGTGCATGGCTGCCTTTCTATAAACCAAATCATTTTTATAGGAAAATCCATTTCCTTTTTCTTTACCTGCCAGCGTTCTTGATGAGAACTAATTAGTTCTTTCTATCTGAACAGACACAGAATGTGATTTACAAAGTAATCTATATCAGGGCTCTTGTCTGTCTTGAGCTATCAGTCTGAGGATAGAAGAAAAATGTAAAACATCTTGCATCAAGATGATATATTTTCCATATCATCAATGATTAGTCTATTAGTATTTTGAGTTTTTCTAACATTATGGAGAAGGAAAATGAAAATGGTTGTTGTACAACAATAGATCTCTTCTTCCTAGATCAGGACAGACAAATCATTCCCTACTATATATTCATATCTACTGTAGCTAGCAGAGTATCTTTCTTCCTTTACAACACCTAATTAAGAGGTGTTACATATAACTGAGTTTCAATTACAGAAATGTTACTCCAATACAAAATTCCAATGGAAAATGGGTTGATAATAAATTGTAAGAAATTTCCTTAATATGTAGACATCTGTTGACAGACCTTCGAAAAAAAATTAATTGGCAAATGGGATTAAATTTAATATGGAAAAGAAATGTTATAATCTGGCCTCTATAGTGTTTTTATTTGATCTAACACAATATATTTTAACCATATTTAAAGGTATTACAGAGTGTTAATAAAGCAAATTGATGAAAACTGATCATCAAAGTGGCATGAGACCAACTACTGTACATGCATTGAGAAAAATAGATTTCACCCTAACCATGATGAGTGGATCTATCTTCCTGGTTTTCTGTTCACACATATCCTATCATTTCCCACATAAATTCACATTATCCTCTAACACACTTTGCTACGAAAAAAGGATTTTATCATATTTGTCTACATCTCAGTAACTGTTGATTAAAAATCTCTGAAATCCATTGAGTTGAAATCAAAATGAAGAAGATCAAATATATTCATTAGCGTTTACGTGAAACAAAATCAAAACATCATATCTGATACTATATGTACAATTAAAGCTTCTTTTGGTATTCAAATTTGAAATGAATTCACGCATTGTGAAGTCAGATATCAGGGATTACTGCTAATACCGGTACAGAAATAAAAAAGAACAATGATAGCTGAATCATGATTAAAAATTGGCCCATAAAAATAAGCTTGTAAAGCAAATATAAATGTTTCTTTCATTCCATTTTTTTTTCAGTTCACTTCATTTTATTTCAATTCATTTCATTTTGTTTCATTTCATTTCATCTCATTCCATTTCATTCACTTCATGTCACTTCATATTTCACTCAATTTCATTTGACTCACATTCCATTTCATTTCTCTTTATGATAAATTTAATTTTCATTTCATCCCCCATCCTTTCACTGTATCTCACATCACCGTCATCTTACTTTTGCAATCATGTATTCCATCACCTTTACCAAACCAACCCACAAGATGTTTAAGCAATCACCTATAGCCTACAAGAGAAAGAGCACATTTGAGAACACTAATTGGCCTGGCTGCCGATGGGTTACCACAGGGCCCCTCTTGGTAGCTACCATCTGATTATTTTCTGGACAAATCATTTCCGGAGAGCTTAGGGGCACCGGATAATTCTTCCCCCAATCCTTATCCAATTTCTGCGTGGCTTCAAATGCTTAAGGCTTTGCTCACAGTATGTGTTAGGATATTGCTGTGTCTGCTCTATTCACCTTTCACTTAGAGACTAAAGATAGCAAGATCAATACTAATTACAACTCTGAAAAGGAGTTGATTGTGATTGTACCAAGGTATATGACATGTACCAGAATAAGTTTTACTGAACTATTTTGTTATAATAGAGCAAAACATCGTTTCCAAATCTGCTGTCTACTACTTTTTATGAGTATATCAGCAAGTAACAACAAATAATTTGTTTAAATGAAGACTGAAATAACAAAGTAAAATGTTTATACCGGTAGTCACAAAACATCTCTCTTACAAGAAATGATTATCAAGATTCATGGATCACCCAACATTTTAATCTCTCTCTCTCTCTCTCTCTCTCTCTCTCTCTCTCTCTCTCTCTCACTCTGCCTCTCTCTCTGTATATATGTCTGTCTGTCTGTCTGTATGTATGTATGCATGTCTTTCTCTCTCTCTCTCTCTCTCTCTCTCTCTCTGGGAGTAGTTACTATGCAGAGATTTGTAGATGCCATCACTACTAAATATGATGGACACTCTAAGTGGTTAAAACATGGTAATCAAAGTCAGAAACAAGAGTTTAGAGTCTAGAAGTTTATTTAGTCTTTTTATTTTTTGTTGGTGGTATTTTTTCATTTTGTTAATGATATATGGATTTATAAGTCAAAATTATGACAGTAAAGTATACTCCTCCCAGATGAGTAAAAGGGTGCGCAGTTGTGTGTGGACTTAAAATCAAGTGACCAGGCTAATCATAGTATTGTAAAGTGCAATTAAGTATCCATGTAAAATTCTAAAATATTTTATTTATTAAATTCACATGAATTTAGCTATTTTTACTTTAGAATTATGAAATAGAATGTAGAGCTTTATGCAGTAGTTCCAAACTTACTCCATTAGGCATACATGTAACATGGGGAAAATATGTATTCAACCGAAAGTATTGATTTAGCTCTTAGAGACTTTGGTGGAAAGCGCTTAATAAGCACGGTTTTATTATTTTTCTCATTATTATTATTATTCACAGTGATTTATTTCATTTTGTCATTTATTACCATTAACACATGAATGAATGAATGAATGAATGACTGCGACCTACTTCAACAGTCGTTTTCATCTTTTGTTCAGCTACGCCCCCGATATTCTTGATATAATACTCATAATTCTTTCACTGCTACAGGAATATACTTCCAGTGCACTGATCATGGTATGTGCTGAATAAAACCTTCTGTTGGCAATTCCACCTTTTGAAATGTAGTATCAAAACATGACCCCGCCCCCCCCCCCCCCTTCATATTGCTTTTTTCCTTCATATTACTTAACACACAAATTCAATTTAATAATAAAAGGTTTTCTTCCTGAACTTGGAAACAAGTACCCTCAGTGTAAGTGTGTTATCATGGGTTCTAACATACAATGTATCTATGCCCAATTTAACAATGAAACACGTAGCATTGTCAATCAAAGTTTAACACTCGAAACCTCATTCATGAAGAAATTCTTTTTTTTTAATTGTGGCACAAAAACTGGTTTACAATGTTTAGTTCTTCTCATTCCACTTAAGTGGATAAACTGGCGTAGAATTGAAAGTTGTGAAGCAATAACGGTTAACCTATAATTAGATAAGTTATGATATGCATTACCTGAGCTGTAAAAGGACAATACTGACACATAGCATGCTGTCATCCAGCATCAGTCTAATGGGAGCAAGGGAGTGCTCACAACAGTTCCGTTAGCACTTAAAATGCAATTTTAGGAGCATATATTGTACAATTTATGGGTGTTTCAAAAAAGAAAAAAGAGAAAAAAGGAAACAAGAGTGATCAGTTCATGATTGCTTTCAGGCTGATTGGTTGCAACTTGCAAGAACACACCACAATCATAGAACATGAAGGGTGCCCTCTCTTGATAAAAACATTATAGTTTCCTGAAGGTCTCTTTTTTGGATGAAAGAAAAAAACAGATTTTATATACCGGTACATTATATTTCCAAGTATCTTTTGTGTTATTTTGGAGGTAATTATCACTTACATCATGATTGCTTAGCCTGGATAAAGCATAGAGATAATTGGTATCTTCTTTCTAGAATTTTAGCTAGTTTATGGAAAATGTAATTTCTTTCTTTTTTTCTCTCCTTTTTCCCCCTTTTTAGTGGGCCTACTTTTAAGTACTCACCTTTTCAGCAGATCAATGTAAATTCAATTTATTTGATTTAGATGTAGCACTCTTTTTTAACAGGGTATTGCTATAAGTGACCGGGAACTGATAATCACAAAGGTGCTGACTTAAGTTAAAGGGATCCAGTAACTTTGCCTTAGATTCTGAAACAAAATTCTGGATTTAGCTCATGCTGCAATGATAATTATAAACCTTTAGGTCAGTCAGGAACCCCA
>JARBES010000130.1:3315133-3328713 GCA_030265145.1 Strongylocentrotus pallidus
TGAATGAGAAACCATATCACAATGAACCAGGATTTGAACAAGTTAGACTTTACTTTTTACTTTTATTTACAAAGAACGTACATGATGTTCTGAGGTACAGATGATCCAGACATGATCATGTAAAATTTGTCAATTGTGCACTGTAATAGATAAGTAGTCTTTGTGTACATAATTATATGGTTCATTAACCTACCATTCATATTTGTATTCTTGCAATGCCAGAGGTGCCAACCAGTACGATTTAATCGTATTTAGTACGATAATAAGAGTGGAATACGATATCACCTCTTAAAATACGATTTTTCAACAACAAAAATTATTTTTATTTTTATTATTTTTATTTTGGTGTTAATTTTTTTTTTTTTAAATACCCATAAAAACCATGGAATCGCATTAAAACATGAACAAGTAACCCCCCGCAGCCCCAACAAAAACTTTGGTTTACAATTTTCTTTTAAAATTTTAATGAAAGAGCAAACATTTTACTTGACTGTACGTACAAAATGTACCAGTATCACATTTTTTTAAAATTTTACTGGCCCGGGGCCAACCGGCCATTGGTAGTGTCGAATTTTCGTGAAAATCTGATTTTTCTCTCCAAAATCAGATTTTTTAGGATACTCAGTCTGTTTTTTTGTGTCAAGAGGTTGGCATCTCTGCAACGCAAAAACTCATTAAGTATGTGTACTTACCGGTATAGTTAAACCACAATGTCTCCTTGCAAGCATAAAATAAAAGGGGAATTAGTTAGATATTAGCAACACTGATTCCTGAACTTCAGCTTGTAAGAAGAGAAGCTTATTCATAATTTTCCCATAAATTAATGTGCCACAAAATAGTATTCTAGAATGTAGAAGGTTAATTTGCTTTGTAACAGCAAGAGAAATGGCACTATACAAAATCCTCTTTAGATTGGATTTGGTTGGATTGACCTACGATCAGTTGATTCCTTGCATAAAACATTGCATTTGAATGCAAATTTTGAGTAATTCAATTGGGATTGATTAAAAGTAAATTTGCAAATTAGAAAGAAAAAAATTGTACTTTTATTTAATCCGGCTTTTGTGTGTAGTTTATGGCCAGACAAAAAAGATGATAGAAAAGAAAAAATGAATGACCACAATGGTTTTATCTTGGTGTTCAGTTTTCAAGGTTTTGATTTGTAAGTTTCAATGTTTCAAGAAGTTGGTGTTCATGTACATTTTACCTTGCTTGATATTTAGTGTTTGCAGAATTTTAGAAAGATGTGATGACTTAAACAATATAATTATGTTTGTTTGTTTGTTTTATTAGGAGCGCCATCCTGGTGATTGTCAGAGATATAATGATTGCATCCGTCATGAAACTGTGAGGGTTGCAGTATGTGATATGATTGAACATCCCAGTAAACACATACCTGCAGAACTACAGTAAGAACTTTCAGATGTCTATTTTCTTTCATTTCAACAAAGGATTGTTAGGTTGGAAGCCCTATTCTATTAAGAATTATGCCCTTCAGAGTGGGTAAAACTAATCACTTTAGTGGATATATTTGTGATTTTGGGGTTCTTATTCTGTCATATTATGTTTTTTCTGTCTTAAGCAAGGCAGGAACTTCCAAAGAGAACCAGGTGGAAAAAAACTTATTAGTCAGAGCAAGTATGCTCGACCTAGCAGTAGTAATACTGTGGTGCAACTTGAAACATGTCTTCCGTAAAAGTGATAATGATTGTTATCATTGTTTGATGATTCACATGTTTACTCTTTATGGGTTTATTGCCCCAAAGAGGATTAGGTCTACAAAGTGAAGCCATTGACACTTAGAACGAGGCATGAGTTTTCTGTCAAATGTACATGTACCTAGAAGATTCCTAGGTATAATAAGCCTATTTTGTCACTGAACAAAAATCTTTATAATGCTCAAATGACACTGATTTTTTTTTGGTATTAACTGTTTTATTACACACTAATTAGATTCACTTTCTTGTTTTTCCTCCCATTTCTCTCTATTTCTTGCCAGGCAAGTAAACAGAACATCATTCCCTGATTTTTATGATTACTATATCACCACTGTACAGGACAGGATGCATCTAACAGGCCAGCCCATGCAGGTAAATATCTTACATGTGAACATGCACCGTGTCAACTTTTTATGAAAAATCTAAATTGGTTAGCTGCCTGCAAGAAGGGTGCTACTGCCATTAATAATACATGGCTCTTACAGCCTCCTTACGGACAACCTGCAAAATACACTTTGATTCAATAGGGAAAGTGCTACAAAGTACATGCACAAATAATGTATAATTTTGTAATAATTTTTCAGGGTATGGTATGAAAATATTTTTTTTCAGAGGTGCAATAAGCAATTTTCGTATTCATGATTAAAGCTTCAAAATCGTCAAAAATAGAATTTATGAAATAAATACATCTCCTTGGTTTCAAAGATATATGTCAGCACATTTATAGACAAGCCCTATTCTATTCACTACCAAAACATAAAGGATATTATTTATGTCATGGAAGTACAGTGGGAAGTAGGAAGAATGTATGTTTAAGTTTTCATAATAAAAATGATTATACACTTACTATTTTCATCCTACTAAACTTATATATCATCATCACCATCATCGTCTCCAATTTACAACTGAACGTTTGCCTTGACTGATTCAATACTTTCTTTCAGGATCCGTTTGGTGAGAAGAGAGGGAAGTTTGACTACGCTACCCTCCTTAAGACACTCAAAGCCATCAAAGTGAAGCTGGATGAAGCCTCACAAATGGAAGTATCTTCAGACTCAGAAAGCAGTGGAGGTTCAGACCTAGACACCAAGCTGTCTGGCCCGGATACAAGCAGTTGATACTTAGTCAAGACAGCTAGGCTTCTATCTGGCCAACAGGTACTAAGCTCTATACACATGTGACATGGTAAACCTCCTCAAAACACTATCTCACACAAAATGAAAAACATTTTATTTGGAAAAGATTGGCCGGTTCCATATATGATTACACTTATCCGTGTGCTATACAGATATGCTAAGTGCATTAAGCTTGTGTCATTTTGTTTTTCACTGTAGTTTATTATAGTTGATTTACCATGGCACATGGGAACTAGGTTATAACCAGTATAATACCAATGCTAAGGATTAATCTTAGAAGAAACGAGCCGATGCCCATGTAGTGTAGAGAGATACATGATTAAAGTGGAAAGGTGGCCAGAATTTCTTCCTTTGTTCTTGAAAAAATTGCATCATAATATGATTTCAGCAGGGAAAAGCTGTTTTTTGTACACAGGTGTTATCTTATTTGTTGACATCACTTGCCAAATCCACTTTTCTAGCTTTCATTCATGAGGAGGTTTCGTTACAATGAGCAGATTTGATCTGTTTCCTAATCTTTGTTGCAAAGATGAATAACAGTCATCTCTTTGATTTTAATGATTGAAGCATATTAGATGTTATAAGATATGCCATGGATAAGAAGTGTAAAAAAGAATTGTTATTTTCTTCTTTATTCTTCTTTGTTTTGTTTTTCTTCAAAGAAGAGGTAATATATTGAAAGTATTGAGAACTGATTGTGTTTGGACTCAGAATGAGTGTAATATTTAAGGTGTGCTTTATTAGAGTAAAGAATGTTTACTTTAATAAATATTGACAGTTACTAGGTATTATTTATACTCAAATTGGCAGTCTCCTGAATAAGTGTATATGTAATAAAGAACTTATTACAAGTCACACATGCACACGTATACGGTTAACAACTAACTTATTCACACCCCTTGTAAATTTGATGTTTGTTGTGTCTTCCGTAACTCAAGGATGAAAGATGGACTCTTTGAACTAGGGCCTTTGTTGAATACTTGCAGAAGTAAGCTTTAGTATGTCACATCCCCAAGAAACATAAATCGGGACAAATCAATTTTTCACATACCGGTACTTTAAAAATTAAAAAACTTGGTAAGGGTTTGAATAATTTAATTGTTAACTGTATATGGGTTCAGGGAGTCTTGTCTTTCATACCACAAAACCTTAACAGGCATTGGATGTTTAGAGGGATAGTATATGCCTACTAGCAGAAAAAATTTCACATCAATATGTAAGAAATTAACCAGAGTCAAAGTTTTGACATTTAAGCAGTTTATCATGAAACTGTCATAAGTAAAAGTTTGCTGACATCCCATTGAAATGCATGTATTAAAAATAGCACACATTTCAATGGTATGTCAGTAAAGTTATGTAAGTTTCGTGAAACAATACCCTATTGTTATTCCTAGTTACAACATGGAAGCAATTACAGAGAGACAGAGGTGACTCACATTTATTGATAAATTTTATCTGCAACAATGTCTGTTTAATACATTATTACCATTTTACTTATTTTTTATTACTTTTACATGGTACACTGTTTCTTTTTGTTTGACTTATTTCATGCATGTTTGTTAATTTATGTTTATGCTTTAGAGGATACAGATAATTCCATTTTATATGAAAGGCCAAGGAGTGATTTTTAGATCATTTCATCAAATTTTTCATCAACTATTTCTCATGAGAAATTTTATTTTTATGTTTATGTCTATATTTATTTGTTTCAGATCAGGAAGTTATTCCTAACCAAAGTAACTGTATTTCTCAAGTTACAAAGAATGCTTGGCTTAGCTATTTTATTTATGATTTAAACATTCTTTCCAATAAAAAAATTGAACTATTTTACGCAAAATCAATATGTTGGGCTTTACAGTACTTCTAATTTATATTGTCTATCATATTTGCGCCATAGCAAGTATGCATTAATTCCTGAGCAAATGATTTAACTTTCAGCTACATCATCTTAATTTCGTGGTTGTCTGAAGAAATCAAATGACAAGTTTATGTGATCAAATTACAACAGAGATAATTCACAAAGGCTCATTAGTTATTACTGCAGCAGGACTGGTGCAGGTACAAAAATTGATTGTCTTTTCATCATTATAGTTATATGTTTTAATTATATTTGTACAATACTTTCATGCTTGGTCTTATAAAGAGCCTGCATGTTTTTGGTTTAAAGATCATTATAGTTTTTCACCTTTTTTTTTCTTAATGTTCAGCTGATTAGAAATCTGTATATTTCACATTTTATATCTGTGTACAAAGATTGCATTTTGAGATAAAAATCACTAATATTGTAATGAAACACTGTCTACCCTTGTATCCCTATTTTTCCTTGAAATCAGAATTTATAGCTGATATTAGAGGACATCCACATTGTGTACTTAATGTGTAATTCAGTAAGGTTGTATATTGTAAGAGTTTTAGTTTTCATGAATTAACATTATTTTCACATGTGCTATCAAAACAACTTCTCTTGTTGTGTCTTACAACATTTGTATTTTTTGTATTTTATGAGTTAAAGTTAAGGTTTAGAAGAAGAAAAAAGTAACTCAATAGACACTTCATGGATTGTTTTATTCCTTCATCTTAATTCCACAGAATTTGGAAAATTAAGTTACAAGATCTCAGTCTCTCTCTCTCTCTCTCTCCCCCTCTCTCTCTCTCTCTTTCATTGCCTACCTCTATATCTCTCTTTTTAGTGCAAAAGTTGCCAAGTCTGATGTCAATATATGGACAGATCATTTTCTCTTTAATGATTTTTGTTTTTGTTGAATACCTTCCATTTATTTTTATTTATTAGATAAAATGGAAAGTACATTGCTTTTGTGATAATGTAGGGTAACTTGTAGACTTCAAATGTGATCAGCATTGTGATTACTCTCTTTCTCTGGCATATTTCTCTGAAGTAGCTACTGTATATAACAAAATATTAATTTTCATAGTCGGTCTTTATCGCTAAGATTATTTTTTGCTGAATTTTGTATTGTTCTCTTTTGCATGCAAAGTAAATACTCATCTTCACTTGTAATAACTGTATAATGCCATTTACTTTCTCATGTATCCAATCAAATTTCAGTTTGTTTGCTTTTTATGCAAAAAAGAAAATGCTGTAAATTGCAAAAATGTACCAAAAATACATTAAGATAGAATAAAGAATCTTTTCTTTGACAATTACCTTGCCCGGCGTTGTGATTGCAGTTGCATTTCCTTGGATAGAAACTTGTAGTTTATATATAATATATATAATCCAACCTATCTTTTCGAAATTAAAAAAAGGCAAATAACATATTATGTTATTTGCCTTTTTTTTTTAATTTCGAAAAGAAAAATATAGACTATCATACTTATGCATCCCATCACACAAAGATTAGACATGTGTATTGCATATTCCTTGTTCTCTATCATTTGGGAACTTGTTCCTGATACACTATGAAGTGAACCAAAACAATGATATTGACTGGCCCATTTTTGGTTGCCGTTGATGATTTGGGTCTACATTGTTCTCAATAAAACCACATTTCTCTCATCTTTGATAATTTGTTAGTATCCCATTGTTCATGGGCAAATCTTGAGGACTAATTTCTCTGCCTACATTTTGAACAAAAGTTTGTCTTGACTAAAAAGCCAGCCAGAGGCTCGTCTAACATAATAACATAACAGTAATGTTTTACAAAGTAGATTCCATCTATAGACATGCAAATAGGAATACGAGGGGAATCAAATAGTTGGTAACCAAGGGTTCAGAGAGAAATGTGCATGAATTGAAATACATGAGAAAAGGCAAGTTCACTGGCATTTCATTGAAACGTGTTAATTGTAATACATGCCTTTCAATGGGTTATATTGTGGAACACTGCCCAGTCTATTTCGTCTCATTATCCCCCACATATCCAACCTATCTTTTAAAGAATATTCTGTTGTAAAATACACATCAATGACATAAGACGCAATGTAATTAGGAGACACCTGACAAACAGATTTTATTCAGTCAGCAAAACAACATATCACAGAAAAATAGAATTTACCAATAGACATCAACTGATGTTGCCATAGTTGTATCTTCATTTGTGTTCTAGGACTTTAAAATAATTAAGATAGTGAAATAATGTGTGGCTGTGACTGAACAAATAAAGGAAACCTAGATACCCATTTACAATATTGGCATTGCATCTGCATAGAGAAAATAAAAGGAGCGAATTTCTGTAAATTTATTTAAATGTAACTGAAAGTGTGAACAAATAATACTTCGGAATACTTGAGAATTGTACCTTCATCTTCTTTTTTGACATTACTTAAACAAATTAAAGCAGAGATAATTCTTTTTTTCTTAATCAATAAAAATGTATTGTCTGCTTATAGAGCCAGAAGGGGGCTAACACTTTATAAAATGATGTCAAATGGGTTAATGCCCTTCTGGCTCTGAACAGATGGTTTGTGAATGAGTGGCATATACCTAATGGTAATTATACTACCCCCACCTCCCTCCACTACCCTTAACATTGCAGGATAATGTGTTTCATCCAGAAACTTTTTAACCTGTATGGCCAGTATTATGGCTGGTTTCTGGCAACACCATGTGAACACCATATATCGGATCTCTGCTCTTGATATGAAGGGAATAGTTATTTTTCCACCTAACATAAATAGAGATTTACAACTGGTCTGTGTTCAACAGAGCCTTTACTCTTATAGTTTCTCCTTTTTTTTCTTTTTCTATACTTCTTTTTCTAATAGTCACACATTTACAAAATGCTTACACTATTTACAAATATATGTATAATATGTAAATTCTCTTCATTATTGACATAGATGTACAAATTTTACACAAAATATATCAAGATAGAATTCTTTGAATTGTAAGAAAAGTAAATAAGAAGTTAAGAAGTCACTTTCCTTCCATTTTCTAACAGTAATCTGGCTGAAAATGCATAACTTTTTCCCCCCTTTCTGAAAGGCCAAAATTATGATAACAGCCATACACCCTGAAGAAATAGAGAATACGTGTTTGAATACTGCTATGGAAAATAGAATTTGACAGCAAAGAATTCTTTCTACAATTATGTACATTTATAGGAACAGAAAATCAAGGTGCATTAGCTGTATCAACATACATGTCCCTACACTTTACTTTTAATTGCACACAAAGTTTTTTTGGTGGACAACATGTAGATCACATTTATAAAGTAGAGTTCAAGATGCTATTAAGCTTACAATGTTTTAGAACTGACATGTCAATGGTAATTCCATACTTGATAGAGTTGAAACAATCATTAAAGCATTCTTTTTTACATTCATAAGTGAACAAAATGAATGTATCCATGTAAAACAGATATTTTTCATTTACATCTTGAGGTACCTCAAAGCTTTCTTCATAATAAATACACACAAAAACACATGAATAAATTCACCTACGTAATGAACCTTTGGCTTGAGTAACTTAAACTTTCCCATTTTGTTTCAGCATTTACATATATATGTCACATTTTACGTACCGGTATGAAACTCCAGATATGTACTAACATTTTCCTCATTTTCAATGCACTCAAATTCTGTACATACTAGAACACATACTGATCTTGATGACTTTAAAGCTGACATAGAAACTACTAATGAATGCATACATTCCTCTCATACATAACATACCATACAAAACAGGTGAATTGAATGACATGTCACTACAATTTTTCTGGGACAAAACACCTATCAAATTGAAGTGCATTAATAGTAAATGGGTTTCTCTCAGGAAAAAATGTAAAGAAAGAGCAAGAAACTCAAGCATCATATTCACAAAAGCTCTACTGCAAACCAGAAACTTTCATGACGCAAAGAATGGCAATTTCACAGCAAGATAATTTCACAAATTGTAATCATGTAGTGTTAAATATGTCAATAGTGAATCAAACATTTCACGGCATGAAACTTTCTGAATTTTGAACCACTGAGAAATTTGTAAATATTCCATGCACATGAAAGTTTCTGGTTTGATGAGATTTCAACCGATCAACCAACAATGTTCCTCTGTTCATATGAGCTGCTCTAGGAGATCACTGAATGAATCTAATTCACTGGCAGTGGCTGTTGAGAATCGAGAGTTGAGAAGATGCACATCCAAAGAACCCATCTCATCAGTGATAATCTGGAAGAAAAGACACAGAATAATGGGCCCACTAAATCAACCTTTAACAACGATGAAAATCACATTGAACTATTCTACTTTTACAATGAATCTGTGATGATTATTACATAAATTTGGACTCCATGTATGTTTTTAATTAACCTGTTATTCATGAATGAACTACAATACTTGGAATCCAGTCTGCATACAATACTTGTTGCTATGTCAGCAAGGCTTGGGCAAGCTTTCAGATTCTAAAGAACAAATTTTTAAAATAAGTATGCATGCAAATTTGAATATGTTAGAAAACCGGTCTCTTGTCTAACAGAATGAACTTGGTTGTAAGACTGGTAGACATATTTCAAACAGGACCACCATATTAATAAAGTAAATGTAATCTTCTCTAGCTTTCTGTAGAGTAAAGAGTATTATTAGGAAGAATTAGGTGATAATAAATATACTTCCAACAATCAAACTCTCATAAGATAGCTACTTACCATTTCTGGTTTCCTGCCTGCTACACCCCACCCTGTAGCCGCATGATCGTTGGCTAGAGCAAGAGCTGACAATCTGGAATAGAAATAGTATAAATAAAGGCATATTAATAGTATTACTCTCAAGATGTGCAGATTATAAGGTCTGCTTTCACATCAATATTCAAACAATTGAGATTGACACAATGGCAATATTGATAATAATACATAAATGTAACATTGTGCTGAAGTAATCTAAAGCAAAGCAAGTGAAATATACATGTAAATGAGGACCAGCCCTGTGTATGCAGTACATGTATTTTAGTCCCTTCAAATTTCCTTCACCCAAATTTCATTTTGATACAATAATTTAGTACCAAATAGAAACAGGCTTTATACATCTTGGAGAATTTGCAACACCCCCTCCCACGTTGTATATATGGAGAATGAATATAAGAACAGCATGGATGATGTATCACTTTAAATATTTCTTTCTAACCTCTTATGTAGTTTTCATCTGGTTAATTGCAAGACAAATTAACCACTTTATTTGTTCCAATTCAAACATACAAAGAAGCACCTTCAGCAGAAACAGTCTTCAACTTTCTTCTATTACAACCATTTATTTAGTTCTTCTACAGTTATTGAGTCCCAGGAAATCTGAATTACAAGTACATTTAATAAATAAATGTACTACAAACATAAATCATATCTTATACTTTACCTTCCACGTGTGAACTGCTCTGTCTTGACAGGGCCAGAATCATTCTCCAATAGCTCCCAGACATACACCTTGGATGTGATGTCCATCACATAGAAGACTGATGGTCTGGATCTGGACCAAGATATGGCTACTATGGCCATTCCTTGTGTGGAGTTGGGCCAACTCACAAGTGGGGTACCTAGTGAACATAATCAAATGATGGAATCAGGAACAGCACAAGAATATCTAACTTGTTGATTAATTCCCAAAGGCTTCATACAGGGACCACATGGTTCTAATAAATAATTGGTTAACTATCCTTTATTTCTGAATGAATCTTTAATGATCTGACTCAATAAACAGAGGAGATTATCAATGAAAATCATTAGTAACTATAGTTCGAAGGTGGATTTACTGTTAAATTGACCTTCTAATTTGAATAGAATACATCCTTTTGATGTCTTCTAGAATGAAAGTCGTCAGTATTTAAGGAAAAAAAGGCGCAGTGATAATTTTAAAATCTTTTCTTGTGACATCATACTATTTGATAAATATTAAATATTGTTTTTTCAAGTTTATGGTCATTTATTTCACAATTTCTGTTTTTTATTGTTCATTTGGCCATGTTGGATGTATCGATTTCAATGACAAAAAGTTGGAAATTATTACTATAAATACACATTAAATAAAACGTGAAATACAAAATAGAATACACATGTAATAGACTTAATTACCTCTCTCTATACTAAAGAGTTGTACACTTCCATCTCCGCTGGCAGCCTGAAAATATGAAAGGAATAAGGAGATATAATTAAGGCCTAACAAATGAAATATGGCCATGGGGAGTTTATATTGCAGCTCTCAATTTCTTGAGAAATATTTTACAAATTAAGGAAGACATGGTAGTTTGCTTCAAACTATCTGGTGCCTATTTCCCCCCTCTTTTCCTTTCCCTATATAACCAATATGAGATGTAAGAGAGTATGCTTTAATAGCTGCTTCTTGCATTTCTTGTTCATTCATTAGTATTGAATCTAATTCACATCTGATCAATACCTTTATATACCTATAAAATAATTCATCCAAATCATGTTTCAGTTCAAAATACACAGGCATATGGAACACCATACTGAACATCAATGTTCTTTATATGTACAAGCAATGTTTAAATCTGCTAATAGGCAGATCACTACATAAAACAAAATCTTGGCGAGTTCAAAAATCACAAATAAGTGGTCAGCAGAGACGAATGCAATCATGGATATATTGGTTTAACTCAACTTACTAAAAAGCAAGGGAGATCGAATGGTGAGAAATCTATGCACTTGACTCCAACTGGTACACCTGAAACAGAATGAAGGCCAAAACACTGATTTGAATATCAAAGCATATCAACACTGCAAGGGCAAGACATAACCAAAAACATAGATGAAAGTTCCCAAACGAGGAAGTGTATGCTATTTGAATGAATCATAATACTTTATACTGGGTGATGCCATTGCTGTACTTTTTAGAAAATATGTACTCTAATTCTTTTTTTCCTTAAAGTGTACCAATTACCAAAACACATTTTGCTTTTTAAGTAAGGGTTATATGTTGCTATACTGTCTTCAAAATATGAGCTTGGAATATTACATCTACAAAGAGACATGGCAGTTTAAATAATGTGCCAGTGATACAAAAATGACTTGGAACCCAAGTTGGACATATAGGTTCAGTGCATGAGGTTTTATATATTACATGATCCTTAATTTTTCTTTTTTTTAAAGTTGATTTTATACATTTTAGCTGTACACAAATTATGTATGCATGTGATTGGTACACTTCAACAATATAATGCAAAATGCCAGTCAAACCCTGGCCCACATCTTCTGAACTCATTCACTCAGTTTTATTCTTACATTGACAGTTATACCATAGAATCTTTGATGTCATTTGGAATGTGATGAAAACAAAGATTTTATCCTTACCGTCATTAACCCAGAAGTACTTGGGAGAAACCCTCTCTGTATTTCGTGCTCCATGTGAGATAAAACCCTGCACATGAAAAGTATCAATAATATATTAAAACAAGATTGTAGTATTAAAATGTACATGTATGTGATTAATCCATTCAAACAATTTGGAATATCAGCACAAAAAGTAGGTTAGATATCATGCTCATGTGCCTGCATGCTACCAGATGGGGAACCTTTAGAGATCCTCCTATTCTCTACTCAATGTATTTTTTGTATGAAAGCATATCGGTGATTACCTTTCATAAATCAAAGCAGGAGTCCATTGTTAAGTTAATCCCAAATTCATGAATGAGAGTATATACTAAAGGATGAGTGCACATCAACTCCATGCATTTAAATATTACATACCACAATCTCCATATTTTAGACCTAAATGTATCTCTGGATTATCTTCATTATCTATACATAACTTACCCACTTGGGTATTCAAATGTCATACCGTAATTAACGTTGTATTAACCACACACTTTTTTGCCGCCGAAATTCAAAGTCGGTGGTGCGTCTTATACACAGGTACAAAAAACAAAACAAACAAAAATACACGGGGGCGGTTTATACAACGTTAATTACGGTACTTATTATGTAACTCTATGTTTCATACTGATGGATGCATTAACTGCCGCACTGATCATGCAAACCACAAGCAGATATTAAGTTTATTTACATGTATGATATGTATATTGGTGGTACATGTACTTACTGCATCTGTTGCAACAAAGAAGTGATTTGGGTTGGACGGCAGGAGCTGCATATCAGTCACCTTTAGCTGGTAGATAGACCCAAGCTCCCTACAATAAACAATATATATATCTTTATAGTTTGTGACCAAAAATGCATGTATGTTTTGAAAATGTCATTCTTGACATAAATCAATATGAATCAATTCTTATGTATTAATTGGCCATTCCTAGCTGCCATTTCATTTTCGTTTCCCCATTTACAATTCAATCTCTTTCAGTGTAAATCTATTCTAAAAAAGCAAGCTTTGCTTGACTGGGGCTCTTGATTTCTTTTCAAATTACTTTTACCGCAAGTTTTTGAATGTAGAAACATGAAATACGGGAGGGTCAATCCATCTGAATACAAAGTACCTGTCCTTTTCTAGCTTACCTGAGAGGGATCTGAAGCTGTATTGATGAACTTTTGATGAGTTTGATTCTACCACCTGGTACCAAACCTGTCAAGATAGTACAGATATACAATCAAAACTGCAAATCATTTACATCATATGTCATCACTGTGTTCTGCTTACTACAGGTTTCACAGCACTCCTACTCAATGTTATACCCATTCAATCAGACAATACAGACAACAGACTAATACAAGTTATAATAATAATAATAATAGTGAGTTCTTATATAGCGCTTTTCAGGACCGAAGGCCCTCTCAAAGCGCTTTACAGATATATATATTATTACCCCGGTCA
>JARBES010000130.1:3452123-3462435 GCA_030265145.1 Strongylocentrotus pallidus
ATCAAGAAGACTGTGCAGGATCTGGGTAATGCTTGCATCGGTTTGATCAAGAATGGAGGCACAGTGCAGTGTAACCCGACCGATAACATGGCTAAGAAGGACCTCATCGATAGTGCTAGGAACACGTGTGAAAAGGTGAGTGGTGCTACAGATGACACAGAGGTTACCATGGTGTAATGGTGTATATCTTGATGAATGACAGGTGTCCACCGGAATTTTCAAGGAAAAATTAAATGATGTGAAAATTTGATGAACATGAACCAATCAAAGAAACTTTTAGCCCCTGTATTAAGCAGCGAGTCCAAAGTGTAAAAGGAAATTGTTTTTATATATTACATTGTACATATGTCTATGTTTATAATCGTATACAATCATGTTTTCAAACTACATTCTTAATGCAGTTCACATACTCATCTTTCATAACATGTTGTAGATCGATAAGCATTAATGTAACAACATCTGACTAAATCAATTGTTTTCATGGATGAGTTTTACATGTTCACCTTCTCTCACTGTTCTGTTGCCAGGCTAACTTTGTGATGGCAGCGTTGCAGGCCGGCTCCCGTGGTACGCAGGCTTGTATCGATGCTGCCAGCACAGTGTCAGGTATCATTGGTGATCTCGATACCACCATCATGTTTGCTTCGGCTGGTACGCTGTCTGCTGAACCAGACATTGGTTCCTTTGCTGATCACAGGTGAGTACTCACAATCTTGAAAGATTGCATAACAGTTGTATAATGAATATCTAGGAACACTCTATGGAATATGCTGCCCAAAAGGGTTTGTAAACCTGGCAATATTCACTGCAAGGTAAAATATATATTCACTGTCTTTTTGTCTGTCCTTATGTTATTCTTTGTTTCTTCCTTCTATCACCTTCTCTTATGTTATTGTTTGTTTTTAATATTCTATTATTTCCTCTTCCTATCTTTCCTTACGCTATCCTTTGTTTCTTCCTTCTATCACCTTCTCTTTTTGTCTTTCCTTATGTTATTCTTTGTTTTTCCATCTTTCATCTTCTGTTCTATCTTGCCATTATCTATTCTTTATCATTTTCTCTTTTTGTCAAAATTTAGTAATTTCATGATCACAGCCTAGTAGAAAATATGATTGTCAGTATGTTCATAAACTTGTAGTTCACCTTATTTAACTTGCTAATCTCTTCTTCCATAATAATCACTTGTAGAGAGAACATCTTGAAGACTGCCCGAGCTCTGGTAGAGGATACTAAGACATTGGTATCTGGAGCAGCAGATAGCCAAGAACAGCTTGCCATTGCTGCTCAGTCTGCTGTTGGTACCATCACACAGCTGGCTGATGTGGTCAAGTTAGGTGCTGCAACCCTTGGTAAGTCACCCCCCTCTCCTCCCCTTTCCCCATCTTTCTAACCCTTCGCACCTTTTGGTTGACCAATGAGACAAACATTGGACAGCCACAGTCAACATTTTGTCATACATACAGTACAGTGTCTGTGTACCATATTATCTAAACCAAGTCATGACCAAGGTGGTAAGGCTGTTAATTAGGCCAGAAACCCTCATGTTTTGCCTGGCTGGAATACAAGTCTGTGGTATGTAAATAAAGACCAAATGCTATTCACACGCCTTCCTGCTCTGTAGGCTCTGGCAATCTATAAAGTTCACTTCAAATGCTATATTTGTCATTAATATTCTTTTTCTTCAATGATTTCATTGCTATCAGGTGGAGATGATCCAGATGGTCAAGTTCTCCTCATCAATGCTGTTAAAGATGTGGCCTCTGCTCTTGGTGATCTCATTTCATCCACCAAGATGGCCGCCGGCAAGAGCAGTGATGACCCAACAATGCTACCCCTCAAAAACTCAGCCAAGGTAAGTTCATCCTCTCAGCTCCGTGCCATCATCCCATGTTGTAGTATTTCCTTTCCTCTTAGAAAATTGCAAGAATTACACAATGTGATTCTGATGTTTGACATGAACACGTGCATATACATGTAATTAAATACAATATATTAACATGAAGACTATTTATATCACCATAGTCTCAGGTTTGATACATTCACTATTGTAAATATATTGTGTATGAACAAATTTATAATAACCTTATTACAACACAAGATTTTTGAACATGTACTGTACTGTGCATTCAACATGAACACAATTGTCCCTGTTGTGTTGCATGATATAGATGATCTAATCATTGTAAATATGGACAATTTTTGTATAATGTATAGTGTAAGATTAAATAATATTTATTTGTGATTGTGTTGTTTCATAGATGATGGTAACCAATGTGACATCTCTGCTCAAGACTGTGAAGAGCGTTGAAGACGAGGCAACGAGGGGTACAAGAGCTCTAGAAGCAACCATTGATGCCATTGTACAAGAAGCTAGGGTAAGTGTCACCTCTACAAAAGATAATGTAATTTCATTTTATAAACTTTTTATTTGCAATGTATTTTTTATTTCATTTGACATCAAAGTGGGTTTGGACTGTAGTTTAATCTTATGTATTATCATCGGCCGATGGTATGAATATCAAAAGGATTGAACTCTTTTAGAATTAACTTTAAACAAATTAAAACAAGGAATTGTTACCTGTGGATGAAAAAATAAAGCCATATCTGAATGACTACATGTAGGGCCCCGTCTTATAAAGATTATTAATTGCAAGTTACTGTCACCTATCACTTATGTACATAGATACCGGCCTTGACAATTGCCTTCATAATTATACCACCCCCCCCCCCCCCATATTTACCCTTTACTATTTGTTCTTGAGGGAATAGTTGTTCTTGAATCAGATGAACCAAGGCATAGTGAGGTGGCTAGTTGTTTGTCTTGTGTGTTTTTGCATTTTGTCCAGTTACTTTCTAAGCTAGCAAAGTATATACCTTCTTCTCTCCCTTTGTTTTCAGATACTGGACAACCCTGCACCATCAGACTCACGTGCAACTCCAGAGGACCTCATCCGCAGTACCAAGCAAGTCACCCTGGCTACAGCCAAAGCTGTTGGAGCAGGCAACTCATGTCGACAGGAAGATGTCATCCAGGCCTCTAATGTCTCCAGGCAGGCCATCTTTGAAATGCTTGACGCCTGCAGGGTAAGCTCAGCTTCTTGTTTATCAGTGATGATGGATTGGGGGGGGGGGGGCATGGTTCTGACCCAAGACACCCACCCTACCCCCTCCTCCTCCAGCAAATCAGAATCTGGGGGAAGTACACATCAAGTATAGAAATAAAAATGTTCCCCCTTATTCCCTCTTCCCCTGCAACTTAGGCTTTTAAACCCCAAAGACACCTAAAATTGGTGGCATTCCCCCTTTACTAATTGTATATACTGACTGTGCAATTGTATATATACCAGCCTGATATATACTAATTGTACTGAGAGAGACAGGAAGTGAATTTGCTGATTTATTTATTTTCTTTATACAAAACATAATCTTAAAGCTCAAGATTTAAATACAGAATACTCATGGAATTCCAAAATATACAGAGTAAACAATTTTCAATGAATTTGTCTCATTTTGTCTCCTGTGAAAAAGAGAGAAGAGCATTAGCAAAAAAAAAATGACATCTACAGTTGCAACTTGCGTTTTTTGTCCCAAGTCACAGTTTTCTCTGTGCTTGTAGTTGTACAAATCACCCATAAAATGTCAGCAGATTTACACACACGTTCTTGAACATCCATATGTTTCTGTTGTTGATTGCAGAGGTCAGCACCTATTGCAGAGAATCCTGAGGTTAGGAACCGTACCTTGATGGCTGGTCACCAGTGTGCCGATTCCTTCAGATGTCTGCTGGAACAAGTCCACTCAGTAAGTCATATCATCTTGGGCTCTTCAAACAACCTTGAATGCTACTAGAAGACAACTATCTATCTATGTCCGATTGCTTAGGGGCCCCAGGGCAATAAGGGGATTGATCTTGAGACATGGGTTCTCTATACATTTCTGTCTTCAGTTATTCTTCGTAGCTGCTCAAAAGACATTCCCAGTCCTCTGATTTTTTGCAAACATGCAGGTGTTCTAGAATAGTCATGAAGGGGTTGTGTGCTTAAAAAAAAAAAGATCTATAGAAATATAGAAATGTGTAACATCACTAAATAAATTTGAAGATTTTCCTTTGATGATGATTTGATTGACTTGAGTTAGGTATGCCCAAAACAAGCAAGGGTTGTCTTTAGTTTAATATGAATGTCCTTTGCGATAATTTGCATTGATAGTAGCTTCTATATAAGGATGATGATTTTCTAGTAAATTACAGTTGAGCACAGCAATCATGTGGAAAGACATAAGTCAATATTAAACTACAGAAAGAAGAGGAGGATGTTAAAAGATTAACATCATGTTACAGAGCATATTTGAAACAGAACATGCACGAGAAGTAATGAAGTGTAATAGATGTTTGCTGTGAGCCAATGTGTGTAAATGCACATGTTACATCATTAATCTACGTACGTGTATACCAAGCATAGTGATACAGACCAAATCTTGAGTATTTAATTTCATTACATTATCACAAACAGAATATTCAGAAGCCACAACCTGAAGGCAAGCAGAGACTTGTTCAACATTCTAAGCGTGTAGCACACACTGTCAGTGAGCTTGTTCAACAGGCAGAGCTACTCAAAGGTAAGGCACTTCAGCATTTAAGCAGAGTTGCTACATGGGCTGGATGAAAATATGACTGGGGGAAAAAATGTGCACCAGAATACATGTACTTGCAAGTCATTCATGTTGCCTTCTCTTTGATTGAGCTAGAAAGATGTTTGATATTTAGCTAGGCTTATTGTTTCTTAAGCCCAGCCCCAAAGTACATGACGTTGGGAATGCTCACTTTAGTGATTTTCACTTAGTAATTTATTTGTGAATACCCTTTTAATGTGAGGAGACTAGGGTTGCTATTCATTCCTGAGTAAAACAGTTTTGATTACTTTATTAAGCTTGTGTAAGCTTCAGGAAATCAGGCTCACTACATATTTACTCAACATTGTCTCAACATTGTCTCTTATTAAATATGTATTATGTCTACTAAACTTCTTAATTGCTGCTCCCATTTCAGGAGGTTAACATTCTTAGACATTAGCCATCCATATTGGTTTTTGGGATAGATCATAAGCAACGCACATTATTAATTGTGCATTTGTGTTGCCATTCAATACATCTACATGTACTTTATATCACCTGTTTGGAGCCAGAAGGGTGATTACTCACATTATCACATACTTAGCACCCTTTTAGTTCTTATTAGATGGAGTACATATTCAGAGATTGCTCAATTGAAAAGCTAACCAATGTTTGTCTTTTGTCTGTTTGTTTGACGGTTAGGTTCTGATTGGGTTAACCCTGATGATCCTAATGTGATTGCTGAGAATGAACTTCTAAGTGCTGCCAATGCCATTGAAGCAGCTGCAAGGAAACTATCCCTACTGAAACCCCGTCAAGGTGCTAGGGTAAGTCTTGATACATGTTGATCTTTACTAAACCCATTGACTACCGAATGATCACATTCCCATAGGCTTACTACAGGGACCACCCGGTGCCTGTAGGCAATGGGGTAACATGATGGTATCCCTGCTCCTCATAGAAATAATAAATGGATGGTGATGGTTCAGTGATGATGGATTATCCAGTGAGTGGTGTGATGGTGTAAAGAAAATAAAACGCAGTTTTTGTATTCGGTAATGAATGGCGACTGCGTGCAACAAAGGTCCTGCTCGTATTCACCGAGCTCTGTGTTATAAGATACAGAAATGTTAAGCTTACTAGACGTCATAAGATTAAACTGCCATAGTTTACGAAATCATATTTGAAAGAGGCTTGATGCTTTCAAAGATGAGGAGGGTCATAATAGTGTGTGAAGTACAGTCTATTTCTGATTTGTTTTTCTCTAGGATTCTGTTTGTTTGTTTAAAGTATGAGTCCTTGTTGATTTCAGGTTTTATGCATATGAGCATGTAATGAAGGTAATCTATTAGCGGCATACTCTCTACATCCTACGGGCTAAGAGCTTTCTCTTTAAACTCTGTTCAAAGGAAAAACTAATGTTATCATAATAATAATATGTCAAGAAGTATAGATGATGTAATCCCTTCTTAATTGATAAGGAGATTTAGGAAATCAAATTGATTTTCCCTCGTCCAATAATAATAATAATAATAATAATAATAATAGCCTAATAGTCCACTCCAAATTTTATTAAACCGAAAAGGAAATTCTTTTTGCCCAATTGACGCGGCCGGGGTTCGAACCCACGACCTCCCGGTTGTGAGGCGGACGCTCTACTGACTGAGCCAACACTCCTAATATACCTAAGCCAATGATTCAGAAAGTGTGTAGATCTGAAGAATTCCAATTCAGTGTATAAGAGTGGCGTCTTATTTTTCTCAGTGGTCTTGAAAATAGAATGTGTACAGTAGTTCATAGATTTGAATGTTTTATGTGCATGTATTATTCTCTGGTTGCAATATTTATGTTTTAAGTTTATCAGCATTAACATTATAAATGACACAAAATTTCTGAAGTTACAATTATTATTAGTAAAAATATGACAAATAAAATAACAATTGAATGTGGTAGGATGACATTACTAATCTTGGAAAAACAATTTGAAACTAGTGAAGACAAGAATTGTGTAAATTATATAATATTGAAATTTAGATTAGCATATATTTTCTTGCTTCAGACAATTTCCAATTATTTAAGGGACAATATTTTAGCAAAACATAAAGATTCTTATTTGATTAATGTTAAGCACAAAGCAAAATTAAATCCGTATAAAACAGCATATGCATTTGAAATTGTCAAATATGAATGGTTATCTGTCTTGTAATGTAAAGCCAATTTCTTTTTTTCTTTTTTCCTTTTTTTTTTTTGGGGGGGGGGGGGGTTTGTTATGAAAATTGATAACCGCCTCTTTGATTCATTGATAGCTCGGTCTAGACATCTCAGTAACCTTTAATTTTCACACCTAGACTGTTTATTTGTTGACTTGTGGTGGCTTAGAGACAAGTGAAATTGGTTTCTATCCATTGGTTTTGCATGAGTTGAAACCCACACCCTTATCGGTGCGCCTGGTCCTTATCTGAATTCCTTTGCTCTAGCATGTTTCCTTCCCTAATGCTTATAAGACTGGAAGTACCGGGAGTCTAGATGTGACTCATGCCTCTTATCCATGTACTGTCAAATCATCAAAACAGCTAGGAAAAATCAAAAATATACCAGACAATTCGTCATATAATCCATACTCCCACTCATGTTTGTGGGAAGGGCATTAAATGTACATCAGCTACACAAAGTGATGTATTTTTCTAAATAATTAACATAAACCTCAAGATATGCATTTGCAACTCAAAATATGTATTTCCCCCCTTTTTCAGTATGATGCAAATCTTGAACATTTTAGATATGGCAGACTATTCAGTCTAGGAAAGTTGATCAAGGAAGAAACAGAGAAATTTTTCATGAAGCAGTTTGTAGTCAACTAAAATACAAGCAAACATACATGTATGTCCATGCATTTAAGACTCCATGAGTACTGTTATCTTTGCCAATCAAATCCTTTATATCAATATTCGCGGTACAATTTATGTTTTCTACCCAATTATTATAATTAGATTCGACCAGGTAAGGCATCAGAAGGATGCTGATCATTGAATTCTGTTTAGTATATCATAATGCTCACCTGTGTCACTAGTTATTTGTCATCCTTGCTAGAACACAGCTTCATTTTCAGGGCAAATTTGGGGCAAAATCTGAAGAAAAATTTATTTGAATTACCAGCTTTCCCAATCCCTGCACTTGACCCCGTTTGTTGTTTCTATTAAGATGTACATGTAATCCTTCAAAACAGTATAAGCATTAGTTTACATCACATAGTAATGAAATCTCATTCCATTTCAGTATATGCATATAAATCCAATGAATTCTGGTTTGAATCTCATTTTAATTGTATTACTAAGCATACTTTACATGCAGCATGGCGACATCCATCAAACAGTATCCGCTTGTTCATGTTGATTGTTTATACATGTAGTGGTGGTCATATGGGTATGTTTGTATCCTTTAATACTTGGTAAGATTTACAAACTGTATACATGGTTAGTTATGTGATACAGTAGATTGTAAACATTTTATGGACAGCAACATGTGGTTATAATGAAACTTGATAAGAAACGAAGGAAGCATAAACATTTAGGCTTTAGTGCATTGAGGGCAACCTTTTGTGTTTGATCAGACATTGATG
This sequence comes from Strongylocentrotus pallidus, assembly GCA_030265145.1. Taxonomy (NCBI): domain Eukaryota; kingdom Metazoa; phylum Echinodermata; class Echinoidea; order Camarodonta; family Strongylocentrotidae; genus Strongylocentrotus; species Strongylocentrotus pallidus. Next base: position 3,460,354 of record JARBES010000130.1, read on the forward strand.
TGGAACAACAGTTTGATAGCACTAAACAGAAGAACTAGTATATGGAAGGATCTGAACAAATGGAATCAGCTACATGTACCTGTAATATGTTCATGTGTACCTGTCTCTATTTTTATTTGTTGTTTGTTGATTGTTTGATGTTATGTATTATCTGCACTGTCATTGTTTGTTATGTTGAACATACATACTCACTCATTGCTTGTCTGTTTGTCTGAAAACCCTTTTTTGGCTCATGCCCTTCTCCCCTCACAATCATCTCGCCCTTTGCTTTGTCACATCAAATCATCTGCACAGTGTGGGGCTTCTGAGGGAACCCCAATGTGGAATAAAGTGTTGCGAGGAGAGGACTTGTTGTTTGTATGTACACATCATCCAGGCATGCCCAAGCAATCTCCCTCAACCCCACCCCCTACCACACCCTTGCCCCTACCACATCTTCACTCCCACCCCTATCACACACTCAACCCCCTACCCCTACCACGCCCTCGGCCTGTACCCTTACCACATCAACCCAACTCCTATCATACCCTCACCCCACCCCTATCCCACACTCTAGCCCCTACCCCTACCCTATCCTCTACCCCCTACTCCTACCCGCTACCCCCTACCCCTACCCCTACCCCTACCCCTACCCCTACCCCTAGCCCTACTCCTACTCCTACTCCTACTCCTATCCCCTACCCCTACCCCTACCACATCCTCAACCCCCTCCCCTCCACTTCCCTCCCATCATTGCTTAGTCCCTTGCATTCATTGTATGAACCTTAACAGCCTCTAATGTTCCTGACCATGTTGGGGTATGAATAAGCAGGAAGCTGCCCTGATTTTATTTCCAGTTGATGACTATTGATTGATTTACACAATTTGCTAATCAAAATCTCTAATTGCATACCAGTAATTTAGGTACTAGATTACATCCACACACTGTTTAACACCTGCATTTGTAATATGAGCCAGTATAACAATAGGATTTCCAAAATATTAAATGTATCCAATCAAAGTGAGAATCAATTTTAGCAAAGTAATTGAAAATAGTTTCTGTTTTTAAAGTATCTTTTCAGAATAGAAGAGGTAAGGGTACCAAAGCTATTATTATATTTTAATTGAATGTTCAAAATATATGTCCATATGGTTTCCATTAGATAGTGTTAGGTTAAATTTCTGCCATACCAGAGGTACTGTACACTAATGGAGGGAAACTCTTTACAAATGCCAGAAGGAAAATATTTATGTGTCCATTTTCATTTTGTCTTTAAGATCTCTATACATTTTGCATGTAATAGCAGACCCATAGGCATACTGGTATTGCAAAGTTTAATAACTGTGAATAATCTTTTACTACTAAGATTCTTTGATGCAGGAACCTTAGAAATGTCATGTTCCTTGCGTTTTGCTCCTGTTAATCAAAAGAAGAATTTACAATATACATGTATGAGCAAGCTGTTTGTATAAATTCTATTGAATCCCTAATCAAAATGATAATATTGAGCCTTCGTGCTGTGCATGACTATATGTATCTCTACTCATTTTAATATCCTCTCCTTTCACTTTTCACATTACAACTTTTTGTTTGTTCTTGTTACATGTTGGTACATGTATGTTGTTTGTTTTTGTCGTGAAATTAACAATATGTGCATTTCTCCTCTGCATAATTTAAGTGCCAAATATACAGGCCACACATGTACATGCACGTTTATATGTGCACACAAAATTTTTGGGAACATTGAACTTTAATAAGATTGATAAACAAAGTTTATTTTTATATATGTAATTATTTAGATAGGAATGTCTTGAAATTCGAATTAATCATTATTGTTTGTTTTTTTACTTGATAGAAAGTAGTATCTGCTTGTGTTTTTACTACCATATTCTGAGAAAAATTTTGTGGACGATTCCATTTATTTTGTTTATTGTGTTGGAGAAGGTTCTAGTTTGAAATTGAATTTGTAATGAGTGTTTCTAGGTCAATTGTGTGATCAATGATTAGACTATTCATCAGAGCTCACACTGTGTCTCTACAATCCTATTGCTCAAATCCTGTGTTGATAGAAGCTCTTTACCAAGTCTCGACTAAACTGAACT
>JARBES010000130.1:3641028-3652670 GCA_030265145.1 Strongylocentrotus pallidus
TTGCGATATCAAAAAAATGGTATAAAATCACAACGCATTGACCGATTTCAATTCTGTTTTTTGTTTTTTGAAGCTTTAATAAAGCTTGACCATTTGCAACCATCAAAATAATAACATGTGTTTGTTGTAATTATTGTTGGTGTGCTATACCTACTAATATAGCACATCGACACGGTTTTGATCCTGGGGCCTCACAGTTACGAGGCCATTGCTTTGCCACTAAACCATGACTGTACGCAACGGGGGCTAGGGTAGTGGGCAGTTCCCACAAATTAAAAAAACCAGAAAATGCAATAAATTCATAATTCATTGCATTTTACCCCGTCCCCAAACATAAAAAATCCTCTGTACGGCCATGCATTATGGCTCAAGGCATGGGCGCACAGAAGATTTTGTTGTGGGAACTGCCCCCTACCCTAGCCCCCGCTGCGTACAGTCATGGTTGAGTGGCAAAGCAATGGCCTCGTAACTGTGAGGCCCCAGGATCAAGACCGTGTCGATGTGCTATATTAGTGCCCTTTTGTGGGGCATTAATCCTCATTACAGTCATTTATGACTTAAGGGCGTAGGTCCCCTAGTTGATAAGCATATTATCATACACATGCTTTAGCAGTCACGCAAAACAAACACTGGCAAATTATTCTTCAATGAAATCTGAGATTGTATACTATTATCTAGATCTATTAGGAATAAATCATTGTCAAAATAATCCCATAAATTGGGGTAAAAAAAAAATATTCCAACGTTATGAGCGACAGTGTATCATTCTAATACGATCCACACAAAAATGGCTTCTGATGTAAATGATATATGCTGGAAATCCATCACCTGCAATGATGGAGGTGGAGGTGGTGGTGGCGATGGAGGTGGTGGTGGTGGTGGTGGTGATGGTGATGGTGATGGGCAGTGGCGTATCAAGCATTTGGTGAAGCTTGTGTGAAAAACTCACTGAAACTTGATATGGTGGTGCAAGAGAAGGAGCTGCTGCAGCGCTGCAAAACACATCCATTGAATCCCTGTCTTGGGAGGATGCCGGCCCTCTCCTTTATCAATTTCTGGATACGCCATTAAATCCAGCTATGTTTGGTTTAATGACTGATTGTTTGGGTAAATTATTGATAGTTAAGAGAGCACATGCAATAATTGCCTCATTTGCCCTTAGATTCAATCAAAGACTGAAATATTTTTGCGCAAAACATTTTCCGCGAGTTTTTTTCTTCTCGAGATAATCCAGTGCTCACTTAAGTGCCATCCGACTGAATATACCCTCACACATAATTTAATCAGAAGAAAATCATACAGATATCGTGGTTTTATTATTTTGGAGGATATTTTCAAAGTGTGTTTTGTAGGACAGCAAAATTTAATACGTACACTTCCACAGGGTCAATACATCATAGTTTACAAGCGGTTAATTCCCTTTGCACACGAAGTTTACACAGGACTGCGTCAGTGACATGTGCTGTAAATGGAAGCGATATTGTATAAGAAGTAATGTAAAATGAAAACTTTGGACATTCCTTTGAATTGCTGGCGTTTGCACTTTTCAAGATTGATTAGCGTAGGTATCAACGCAATCGAAATCACGCCTCGTGTCTAACGGGCTTGTATGTGATTAATCCAAAGCATTTCATACTGTGGATCACCATGTTCTTTCAAATCGATTATTAATACCCCAGCAATTGTCATGTACCATTATACACCTGGGTGGAGAGGGCCAAATGTGAATTAATATCTTGCCAAATGAAGTTAGTGCCAGGGTGAGATCCAAACCCTAGAACTCGAACGCTCAAGCTTTGGATTGAGAGTCAAGTGAATGAACCACTGTACCCAACATCTCCATGTGTGTATTTATGTATGCAGACAGTTTGTTCTCATATGATATAAAAACAAGCTACATAAACCAATCTCATGTGCACTACATGATCAAATTGTGTCTGAAACATGTTATGCTCGTGACGGAAACAAAGATGAACAGGACAAATTAATATTGGCATCTGCCTCCTGCAAGTATACCGACTTACAAAACGTTCGATACATCAATAAGTGTACTATGACAGATGAACATGTCAGTATTTATGCGCTAAATTAGATGTCTTTTTTATGAATACTGACACTGACTCCGGTTCATCTTTATCATATAAAATTATCAGAGCGTTTCTTCGAGAGAAGAAATATATAGTTCACAATATTTCACAGATATACCCATAAATGCCAGTCATGAAAACAGGTTTTTTTTTTAAATCCCATGTTGGATTCCTAATAAATTAAACATGGTCACTATACAGTGTCCATTACGACCAATGGGGATTATGTGGATCATAATTGAAAAAGACGCCTCAAGAAAGCATATCATTTACTGCAAAGTAAACCGAATGTGTAAGTACTGCTCCAACGATGAATGTATTATGTGTTATATACTTGAATAAAGAGGACAAGAACCGTCTAAGGAATTGCTCATCAAAAGTCAAAAACCTGCAAGCCCTGAAGGTAATTGGTAGAAGGCGATGGATATGACGAGGGGTGAATGAGATGGCTAATTATCTGGGGTAAAATGGGAGGGACCACCAACTCACAAGATAGGAATAGTGCGAGAATAGAAAATGAATATTGAGGCCTTTTCGTGAGCTGGAATATACAGACGCCACACGAACACTTAGCCAAATGGAGAAATCGACCAAGTATTTCCGGACACGTCGATCCAAATACCCGCTAAAACTTCTCCGACAGCTCGCGCCAATTCAAATTACTTCTTCAGAAAGGCAATTGTGACATGTGAGGGCGCATTTTATTCAACGAGATGACGCAGTCGGATTTACCAAAAATTGAGACTTTAATTAATGGTCTACGTCCAACTATAAACTCAATACAAGGAGCACTGAATGCAATTTTTCCTTTTTTATTCTTTTACGAAAACTAGTTCGACTTAATTCATCGTAAATACAAACTTTATAGTTCAAGCAAGCACAATCTCGACCAGTAATCGATCTGCTATTGGCAAACATCCTCATCTTTGAACATGACACCATTTTGAAACAACGGTACCTAATACAGGAAATGATTGGCGGCCATTTGTAGAGCATTCGACAGTTCAATTACCTTCTCGGACCGTTCTATTTAAGGAACTTTCGTCTTGTAGTGTATCGTCAACAACTCGATTGCTATAAAGAAAATCTTTTCTCAGTCGTTTAAAAGGAAATCATAGTTTTTAATTGGGATTCTAGTTTAGTGGAATAAACATGGAATTCAGACAGAGTGTTGTGACCTCATTTACGCATGCGTCTCAGCCATTGCGCGCGCAAGTCCTCTCTAGATCCGCTGTTTACTAATTCCTACACGGACAAATCGTTTTTGTTTTGTAGTACTTTTGTTAACGTCATCCTAAAGGTAATGACGCCAGGGAAAGTGGTAGTTTCTTATCATTTTGATCAATTGATTATGAATCCTGTGTCTTGCTTACTCCCCTATTGAACAATGATAAGGAATTACGAACATACAAACTGTTATCTGAGGAACTAACACTTCAACAAGCTCTGCTTCAAGTTAGTTCCCCTTTACTCGTGCTTTTTTCCATTATATTTGTCGTTTCATTGCATATTTGTTGTGATATAATTATTCTTGTATTATGTTTTGCATGAGAAATAAAATCATTGAATCATTTGAATCATTCATTTATAAAATGTCAATACATGCTCGCACGTTAGTCCACCAAAGCCTCCCTTTCATCTATTTGTTTAGCCATCATCTTTAAATGCTCTGTATACAACTACTCCGATCTTTTTCTTATAAAAGTACCTATCAAATAGACCTTGTGTCTTAACTCCATATTGAATTTGTCTTTAGAGCACCAAGGGAAAGAGGCGGACTCGTTGAGGGTTTGAAGGGGCTTTTATAATAGGACACTTCCTCCAAAATCGGCGTTTGTAACAAAGTATGTCAATTGCACGTTTGTTGGGACATGTACAATTCTCTTTTGCTTTTTATGTTTTTTATAAGACCCCCCCCCCCCCCCAAGAAAACAATATACATCCGGAAGATATTAAACAAAACATGCGCGAGCCGTCTCAAGATTTAAAAAATCAGGTACAAGTGTTTACCCACATCCAATATTAGATTAAGTTTTCCGTTTCATTTCATAGGCTTTTATGTATTTTGAAAATTTCCAATGCAGATGCAAAGCAAGTAAAATTGTTAATTAGAAATAACATAAAAACAAAAACAAAAATAAAATAAATCAAACAAATCAAAAACAACGTGGTAGGTTGATGGCTAAAAAATTCTTTACAAATAATGCTAGAACATTGTAATTCATCTCTCTGTATTTATATTGTCATGAGGTGATGCACATTTCCTTGTAATTCTTCTCTATGTATCTATATTTTCACGACGTGACACACATTTTCCTTATCGTAATTTACAGCACCATTCGAAATGTATTCATGAGAAAATATTGTAGAAAGATATGTCAAACGTTATTGGATAAATCGAGGCGAGTATACCGTTCGTATTTTCTACCAGCTGCATGTTACAGACACTCGGTTGATCATCAAAACATTTTTCCATGTTTTTCACCGGTAGCGGAATTCATAAAGGAGAAACATCACAAATCAATGAGCTTTGAAGTTCGGACGTATGCATCTCTGAACATTCCGGCATTTTAGGCCAGATCAGAATGAAACTCCAGGGAGCATCGTCTAATATTTATGACTATATGAATTGATTTGAAAGACAAGAATGAGAATATTTTCCCCGAGATGGTTTCAGGGGATTAGACTTGGCCGAAGCAAAATACGTCAGCCGTTGAAAAGTCGAGGTATTAGGAATAGGGTTTCCTCCAATCTCTGAACTCCCTAGCGTAATCTAGAGGATATTTCCACTCGTAATCCACTATAACCTGGTCAATATACGATCCAATCATACTTTTTTCCGCAAAAGAAATTTCAGTCAATATCCGATCCGTGAACGTAGCGCCATTATTAATAGATTTTCAGATATTTTACACCACCTGAAAAAGTTACCAGTCTATACCTGGCAAGAGAAAGAGAGAGAGAGAGCAAAAGGGAGATAAAGGGAGAGAGAGAGAGAGAGAGAGCGAAAAGGAAAAACGGGAGAGAGAGAGAGAGAGAGAGAGAAAGGAAGAGAGAGATAGAGGGAGAAAAGGGGATGGGACAAGTAGAGAAAGAATTTGTTTTTGAATATAGCAACGAGGTAAAATTAATTTGTTTCTGTAGTTTATATAATTTTATTATGTTAAAAATAATTTAAAATACAGGAATAGCATGATATTTTCTTCAAGGGCGGAGATAATAATGCATCTGTGACTTATAATTATTGTTGCATTATGACGATGAAGTAAATTTCTTTTAATATCGTAAAATGGTAAACTATAAGTCTTGTTTCATCATGTCATACTTACGTGATGAAATTCCCCCGAAATTTGAATGTTATATTAGGATTCATATTCAAATTTAAATGAAGATCAAAAGTGAAAAGTTAACCGTGCAAGCAAGGTGATACACGTCAATGCAGAACAAGCATAAAAATACGTTTATTTGAAAGGTTTCAATTACTTTAGAAGTCTTTAAATTATTTCAAAGATTTGCAAGGTTTCCTTCATTTGTTTGTACAGTAGTTATCTTTCTCACAAATATCTCATTTCTTTAATTTTGATGAAAGGGAATGGTAGAAATGGGTTTACGAAAAAATGTCTTCTATGAAATCCCTTAACACGTATAAGCAAACATTTGCGTTGGAGAATAAACAGAACATTAATTAAAAATGGTAACTTGCAGAATTAGTAGCTTACGAATAAGTTCATGTTACAGATAAGTACAAAGCATGGTAACATACAACTGTAATATTGGGGATATAAAACCCATTTCCCCCCCGGCATTTCCCCGCACAAACACACGCGCGCACAGGAACAAACACACGCACTCTCGCGCACGCACACTTCTGCACTTTTTTGTTTTATTTTTCTTTTCTTTTTCCCAAATTTGGATAAATATATTACAATATTTAAACTAAGTTATACTTTAATATGTTCTAGAGAATATTTGAGTTATGTTTGAAGTTTTAAATCATAGATTCCCTTTCTCCAAAATGGTAATCAATTTAGAAAAAAGGAAAGAGATGAGTATCGGTTTTACGCAGTATCGGTCCAAGTTGAAGGGGTAGAAAATAGATGTGATAAATTCACAAAATATGTTATGATCTTTGCTTATGATGGCAGAACGCAATTTCGACAAGTTTGCTCTGCTACACCTACAGCGTTTAGAAATAAAGAATGTTTTATTCATCAATGATGTATGTATTTTGTGTGTATACCTCTAGTCAGGGATTTTCCATTTCCATAAAGATTACATTCAAGATTTTTCACTAAATTTTGCGTTTAAAGGTTTAAATAAAAAGATGTATTCACTGGTAAATCAAATCCCCATAATATGTAGAGAGTGCACAGAATACTGGTAACATGACATTATGGCATTTTAGTGACGGTATGTCTTCGTAAATTTCAAGTTTTCCCAATCTGGTTACATGGAATGGAGCAAAGAGAATGAGGAAAGTAATTCATCATTGCCCACTCCATACCACATATGTGCACTGGTACTAAAGTGGAATACCCAACTTTTTGGAGGCCAACGATACTGTACACATAGTCCCCCCTCCCCCCGCCCTAAGCTACGCAAAAAACAGCTCAGAAACTAAATTACTTTATTCTATGCATATATACCACATTTTTAAGCTTTAGTGTTTTATAAATGATTTTTTTTTTAAAGCAATGTTTTTATCATGAAACGTAAAATGGACTGTTGTGTGTGTTTTTGATAGGTTTTCTGGAAATCAGAACATCAGTAGTAGTGCAGGTGAAAAGTAGATTTCCTCAGTGTGTAGACAATGGATAAGGTTATGACGTTCAGTGCCAACGAAGATGCCAGAGAGTCCTTTGAGATCCTGATACGTTCAATGAGTTCCCAAGATCGTCACCAATATGATGGGATTGACTCGTGCAATATGTTGCAATGTTAGTATTTCAGCGCGCAATCAGCAAGCCAGGGTAAGAATTCGTGACAGTAGTAGAAGAGTCAGCGGGCGCCTTAATGTTAGGATCCAAACAAAAATTGGCGACCTCAAATAGTCTCTACGAGAATTTTTCCAGACGAATCCGTAGTACTCATTGGGTGTCGTGTGACTGCCTCGTAGAAAGCCATACTGTGATATAACTCCAAAGAATGTCAATATAGGACTTTATTTATGGTATAATGGATAATTTAGTGAAAGAAATGAACGAGAAATGGAAAGCTGTAAGGAACAGATTTTAAGGATCTAGGACGTGGTTGTGTTTATCCTTAAAACATGTCATTATGATGAAGGTCATCTTGTGATCGGTGCATGTCGTCTTTCCAAAGATGTTTCTTTAAAGACGACACAAGAATAAAACAATTTTAATCGGAAACGTAACAAGGAAACTGTACGGTGGCACAAGATTCTAACCTGCCAAACGAAGGAATTCATGTCTTCAATCATGGAACCGCAGAATATTTTCACGATTCTAGGAAACCTGTCGTGGCTTAAACCACGATGAACTACTCTTACACTGAAACAGAAGCTCAATTTATTTTAAGGGGGTATTTAAGCTTCAAAATACAGGAAACCATTTTAAAAGGAAGAACTATGTCTCCAGACAAACAAAGTTGTCTTTCCAAATAAACAGGAATTAACTCTAAGAATGCTACTAATCTTTGTTTAGAATAAAGGAAGAAACGAAAGGCATCTGCAAGCAACACAATGAAGAAAATGTGAACTATTTCATCCATAGGGAGTCAGTCTCTGTTTTCTTTCTTTCTTCAGACGCTGCAGTTCGTATGCTATCAGGTATCCTGAGGGGCGACGTCAATGACCGTATGAATACAACCTTTGCAACGTTTTGGCAAAAATGTTAGCATTCTATGTCAAGACGTACTTTGGATTTAGCCGAAGTCGGATCTGATTACTACACGAAAATGGCAGGACTATTTATCATAAGTGAACTGAAATAGTTCTGTATAATGCTCTCTTGGTTTATGTATTATATTATCCTATCCCATCCCGCCTTCCCCTTTTAACATTCATATCCCACATTCTTTTGTTTCCAGCCTAGGGTGACATTCTCATCTGACTCATTCATGCATACTTCATTAAATATATTAAAATCAGCATATATAATACATAACTTTCCTACAGGTGTTAGATAGTTGATTATGTTTGTCCTATCTTGTGATGAGTTCTACATTTTAATACCATTTAAGAACTACACTAAACAAATAACTATAACAATTTGCTATTATCATGGTAAATTATGTTTTATATTTAAACACAAATTAATTGTACGTCTGGATACGTATCGTCATTTGACTCTGCCTAAAATATTGTTACATGATTCTCTTTCATGATTGTATTTTATATGTATATTATTGTCAATGTCTTATGTCTTTAGTGCCCTGTCATGAAGTATTATATATAATGAAATGTGAAAATGTGACTATTAATAATCGTTGTCATGACAGCTATATATTATACATCAATATCAAATTATCATGTATCAAATTACAAAATTTGTTTGACATACTAGGATTTATAATTCTCTTCAGATAAAATGCACATTCAAAAGGCAAAAACTAGCGAGAGATTAAAAGGTTGAGTACTGTGGGTGAAACCATCGGTCTTGTGAGAAATGTTTACCTCGAATACATAATACTGCGTTTTACCCCGGCTATTAAATAGGGTAAGTAGATGACGTCATTTTGAAGGCCATTTCTTCTTCAGAGTCTTTTTAATAAGTGGATGGCTTCTTATAACCGTCATCCATTTCGACACCACAAATATATTTTGTAAAGGCTATAGAAATCCAAAGTCATAAATATATATATATATACGCACGTATAAAGAGCCATGGCAAAATAGTCACCTGGGTGAAGTATCTGACAGAAAAGTATCCTCTTTGGACTATCTTCTCATTTTCTGAACTCGTCAATAAAATTTATAAATTGGCGGCAAGTTGTAGCAAAGCTGGGAAGGCTATTATTAGAGGCTCTATCACCGCTGCGGAAACAACCTGACGAAATACGTACCGAAAGTATAGGATATAACGCATTCACCTTTTGTAATATACTCTAGCATCGAAAGATACAATATATGATATCAAACAAAATTACAGTAGACTGAATGGGACAGTAAGTTTGGTGGATTGAATATTGTGTGGTACATACAACTGCTAATAAACTTAACAGGAAAGTTTGGTTATAACGACTTTTAATTTAATTTCGTGTTAGACTTTTCAAAAGGCATGGGTCCACAATGTTCGAAAGACAAGGAAGGAAATGACCTTAAAGTATTAAAACGGCTCCTAATTTATCTTTTGTAACAACTTTTATACATGAACATGATGAAATTTTGCTTAGATATAAATGTCTGTAAATGATCTTGGATAGCGGGTAGATAAAAATGTGAAATTTCGTAGTTTGATATTGTGATGAAAGCGAGAGGTAAAGAAAAGATTTGATTGCGGAAAACACAGTGTATGAAGTAGGCATCAAGGTTACCAAGGCGCGGGTTTCGCGGGTTTCTATCCGTTTACAATAATAATTGCTGTAATTGAACCAAAAATCAATACCTGGAAAATTCAATGAAGATATTTTGTCCATGCCTGGAGCAACGCGAATTTAAACGTCCGACTTATCGTCAAGGTAAGATGGATTTTAAAAACAGTCTCTCTTTGTAAGCAAGTGGATTTACCTTTGTTTCTTCGAAAAGATATGTGATTGTTAACATTCATGAGAATTGGAAAATTATATTTGTAGCAGTAGCTACAGACCAAATCTTTTGATAAATACTTTGTTATCTGAAAAGGTAAGACGAACCATTTGCAAAGCTCTTTCGCAGATTTTCAAAACGCAACCCACTACGTTTACTCATTTAAATTATAGATTTATGGGCTGCTGTTTGTGAAATCTCTGGAAATTGAGGATCTTTGTCTCCTTATGTCAACGTTTCACCTCGCTAGAAGTACATTGCATTTTGATTGATCGGAAAGATAACGACTGAAGAGGATATGTCGGTAGACAAGTTACAAGTAACTTGAATCATAAATAGACATTGCTTGCTTGCACGTCAATGAATAAAGGTTGCGAAAGCCGGTAAGTGAAGGATAGGAATTTCAGGATGGTTAAGAGAGTATAGTTATTACATATACTGATGGAAAGACAGAAAAGGAGGGGATAAGAGAGGGTATACTTCAATATTCTCAGAAACTAAATTACTTTCGATAAGGAAGAAACTCATTCGCGATGTAAATGCGTTTTAATCACACAAGTTTATTGAAACTCATTATGAAATATGAAATCAAATTAAATACATATACTGATGGAAAGCAAAAAAAGAAGGAGAAGAGGGCTTTCCTCAGCATGCATAGACACCATATAACTCATAGTAAGGAAGAAAATCAATCGTAAAGTAAACGTTTCTTAATGTGACAAGTCTATTATAACCATATCAACTCAAATTCCTGTCAGAAAGAGGCGAAATTAGAAGTTCTATCAAGTAAAACTTTTGAATTACCATAGCAGTTAATATCCCATCGTATACATACCAAGTACAAAAGCAGTGGCGGGTCCAGGGGAAAGGGACCTGCTGAAAAAGAAACTTGCACCCCAAAGAAATAAGTATACAATTTATTCATTTTTCGCTGTTTGTTTATTTAATTCTTTCTTTGTTTCTCTAACTTTTTAATTCTTTCGTTGCTTTACTTTTTCTTTTCTTTTTTACCCTCCCCCCCTTTTTTTTTTCTTCTTTTTTTGATTATCGCAGAGTTTGGAGACTAGTGCCCCACCCCTGCCAGATAATCCTGTATCTGCCACCGAATAAGACGTGTATAATAAAATCTCCATGTGATAAAGATCCCTATCCAAAATATGTCAGTCGATATGGTGATAACAATCTTTTGTTCTTCCACCGGGAGAAAAAATAGGGATTATCAAAAGGTCATTCGACCCGTGCAATCCGTTCTGAACTACGATTCCACGAAAGAAAAAAATGAGGAAGGGTAAATGAAATTGGGCTATATTTTTCTTTGAATGAATACCGGAAATACGATTCGAAATCTATTAACTTCGATCGTCATGAGATAGTGACTCTTTCCAAGTTGTTCAAATGTCTATATTTTCGTCATGTTTACCCAAATTTTGTTATCGTAAATTGGCGCGTTTAATTCAAACTATTACTTATTGGGACAACTTCAACCAACATTTTGAGCATAGGTTTTTCGACCTGTTTAGGTAGGAAGTCAGAAGTCTTTAAAGTTTTACAATAATAAATTGCCTTTGAAAGAGAAACATTGTGGGCTGTTTATCCTGAACTACCACCATACTGAAGAAAATTGAGCTGAATTTGAACAAGTATTAAAAGTCACCCCATTTAATTTGCAAAGTCCTACGTGATAACAAATTTTCAAATTGTTTTTACTAATTCTGTTTAATAATAACGGTTGCAATTCATATATTGCCCTTTTCACTGGATACAAAGCAGTTTATGATAAATGGAAATAATTATACATAATCATATCCATGCCATAAATATTCATATCATATTATGTGATCTTAACATCT
>JARBES010000130.1:3653869-3665031 GCA_030265145.1 Strongylocentrotus pallidus
GCATTTTACCCCGGTCCCCAACATAAACAAATCTTCTGGACGGCCATGCATTATGGCTCAAGGCATGGGCACACAGAAGAAATGCAGTTTATATTATATGACAGAGAAGAAATTATCATACATCAAAGTAAATATACCTAATATTTGTTATCTGTTTATTTAACGAAGATTTGCTGATGAGGAAACTTGATTTCGTTTACGAAAAAAAATGTAGTTTTTAAGAAAAGAAAAGAAAAAGTTTTTAGTTCAAGAAATCTTTAAGAAGATATCCTTACCCATAGGGATCATCTAATCCATAGGTATAGGTCTTTGTCAGACCTAAATGGGAAACCATGAGATGACCTGATGATGAACAAAATCCGCGTTGAGACTTAAAGCTTAATCATAATGAAACAAGTAGCATATGGGTAAGCATGGTCAAACAAATCTCATCTACCATCTCCTCATTAATCAATTTTCTTGCGTACACTGTCTACATTATAAATAATTTGTGGTAGCCGGTAGAGTTCATTGTCTCATCGGGATCTGCACCTTCCAATCCCGATCTCATCCTTAAACCAATTCCCAGAAGATACAAGAAGGTACGTCACACTCTGCACTGATGGATACTCTCACCCAGAGGAAGGTTACCTTGGTAGAATAATCTCCTTTTGATCGCTGCAGTATTTCGAATCAGACATCTTCTTCAGGAGCGCTTTGGACTTTGATGTACTCTGGACATTTTTAACCGTTACGGTAGCATTCATTCTGGGTTTTTTTTTCTCGGTGTAAATGAAAATGATAGCTATAATACATAATACTTAACGCCATAACCGAGGGACCGCGCATCGTTTTTGAAAGTGCGGGGCTGAACAGGGTCGGACCAGATGATATTTCCAGGGCGATGGTGGTGGTGGGAGGGGTGGGGTGGCACCAGGGGCTCCGATGGCTTTTGTTGCAAATAAACGCCAACGATTTTATTCCGGGGGATGCGGACAATGTAACGTAGTTGCTTAACCGGGAAATTAAATGTTGTAATCTGTAGTTTGAATTTGTTTAGCTCACAGGCAATTTTAAATCCATTTCGCCGTCTTCCAAATTGGGTTAGGCAGCTTTAAATCTTTCAGTGAAAAGCTTCATAGTATATTTTAAACTGTTATAAACATTATCATAGAACGGAAATAGTATAAGATATTCGGGTTAAATTAGTGAATTTAGGTGATGAGCTGTAAAATCCTGTTTTTCGTGTAATCAAAATGTTATAGATACAGTATTGTAATATAATGTTGTGTGGTATTGAACATTCTGACAAAAGTATTTCACCAGAGAGCAGAAATGGGGGGAAAAGGATTTTGAGTGTAATGACACTTTGCATAAAGAGTTGAATACAAATTTATAAGAGACTTGCAGTAAATTATTATATAAATGCATTCTGAAATCAACAAGGAGATCAGTTGCATCCTTTTTCAAGAAATTTCGATCATTTTTTTGTTGGTCATGATGTATCACGTTCAATAGGAGAACACGATAAAATCCTCGGAAGTACTATATTTGAAGGGTAACTTCAGGCAGTACGCAGACATTGGTCGCACTGGAAGGGGAAAACAGTTATAGTTATTTGAGGCACCGTTGTTCTTATTTTATTACACGAGATGTAATGAAAGTAATCAATTTCCTTTCTTCCCTCGAGACAATTGGCTCGTTATATCATTCCCGTAATTTTAGGATTGCATTTTAAACAAAGATCATAATATCTGTAAGGATTTCATATTTTCATCTCCTTTCATCTAAATAAAATAATCACATTCTAGGATAAGTGAGACAAATTCAGGTTGTGAAGCATTTTATCCGATTATGTCATGCAAAAATATCCCATGAGACCTAGGAAAAATCTGTTTGTCTTTTCGATGCATTTATGTGACTTATTGAACCTTTTTTCAAAGATTTTTCGGTATTATGTGGAAAATGTGTTCTTTAGTATCCTTTTTTTTTTCCATCGGATATTAAAACGTAGGCATAGATGCTAAAAGTACGGGAATAAAGACTTTCAGTAACACTTTTCACCTTCGCGTTTTGTTTGAAGGCAGTTTCATTATATTATCACATTGCCTATCGCAATGGGTCTTCATCATCTTGGGGTCTTTTGTGACTTTTTGAGGGAATACATGAATGGGCTTTTACTGCAAAAAAGACCCCATAAAATGTAATTTATATTTGCAGTACAGGGAATAATTAGCAAATTTATGTTCTGATTAAACATCACCTACCATAGCTAAGATGTAGTTCTAAAATAAACACGACCTCTGCCCTATCATCAATGAAATGCTTTAAAAAACAATTATCTAACGACACAAATTGTTTGTTACATTTACCATTAACAAGATGATCCTTTGCACATTCGGGTTGCAGGTAATGACAAATTTTGCATAATGACATTAAAGAAACTCCCAGTCTGGACGATTTCAAAAGTTAATAGCAACATTTCTTCTTAGCCGATATCAATTACTAAGAAGTGAATTCTTGAAAAAATTGGAGAGTCCTTTTTGTTTCTTTTCCTCCTTAGTATGATCCTGTATTTCTCTTGTTTCCGATCTTCAAGGATATGTTATATTTCATTTCTCTGTTGTATCAAACTTGCATTGCTTTCTGTTGGATAACACTCCGTTCCATACAGGCCTTTTCATAGAGGTCATAACTTTTGATTCCTTCTATTTATTCATTTCCTTGATATTGTTATAATTAAGATAAATGTGTAATAATAACACTAGATAGATTCATAACATTGATTGTATCTTTCCTAACACATGTAAGGTTTGTCAACCGCTCATGACGATGTACGGTACGCCAAAACGCGTCAGGTGTGGCATATTAAAGGTGATAGGGATTATGTTAAAGATAGATTCTCAACAAAGAATGCGAAATAAAGATGTTGTAGAGGATTTATGAATCTTTCATTCATGTATTCATTCCTTTATTCGTCGATCCAGCCAGGATAGTAATCCATACGCGTGCCCCCCTCTTTCGTGATCTTCGCACCGATCGGTAACGTTCAAATGTATTGTAAACCAGCATGGATCATCATCTTTCCATGGCTGAAGTAATACATTAAAATAAATCCTTTGAAACTAGCTCATTTTTGTGAAAGCAGAAAAATTAGAAACACAGAATAGTGAAAGTTTGAAATAAATCGGACATATAACGATAAAGTTATGAATGTTTGAAATATGAAATTACTACTTCACGAGAATCTGTTCAAATCTCTAATTAGTAATTTAGTCTGTGGAATGTGACGTAGTCATAAGAAACCCGTCCCTTTGTCATGTACAAAAACATTATTCATTTTCTCTTTATCTACCTCAGTTTATAATGATTAGCATATTATTATAGGTACTTTAAAAGAAAAGACTCTTCTGGGTTATTATTTCTTAAAAATGACATTTGTTTAGTAATTTGTGTGTTGGACCATGGTTAGAACAACTAGGAAAGTCTTCCACTACAGCATCCCAGTGACATTTCAGATTCAGCCATTTTGACGTTCCCGTACGTACAATATTAAAATAGTGATTACAAGATTTAAACTGTCATATATTTCTTATTGTTTGTTCGATTTTGTTCAAACTATCACCAATCTGCTTCTTTATATTTTCTGCTTTCTTTCAGAGCAATTTACTATGAAGGTTGGATTTTCAACAGTAAGCTAATATACCGTCGATTGGTGCCTATTTTTTCAGGGGGGGGAATCAAGTGGAGTCTGGCTTACTGTGGCATGTAACAATTTTTTTCCACCTCTATACTTTATATTTCTCGCAGTAGCATCCACTTTCATAAGCTAAATAGGCCAATCTTATTTTCATTTCATTACACACACGCGAAACATACATACTCACACGCACATGCCCCCACGCACCCTCACACAAACGCTTACACTTACGCACACACCATTTTATTACACACACACGCACGCCCACGGACCTCACACAATTGCCTACACTTACGCACACACACCATTCTTGACAACATATCATTTTAACATAAAGACTCTCAATGAAAAATAAGTTATAGAAATATTGCTACACAATAATCGTGCTAATGTAAAAATGAAACGAGAAGTTAAGGCCAATCTTAAATCTTCAATTGAATGTTCACCCACAAACCCTCAAACGCATATATGAATTTAGAATGATAAAATGACAAATAATGATAAATAATTTTAATGTTAAAGGATTCAAAAGTATTGCATCTTATGATCGAGCAGGAAGATATATATGAAATCAATTTAAGGGGTTACTTACGAGAAACACTTTGTTGCTGTGACGTCTATGAACTGTCCACATTTCTTTTCCGAACTCTCAATCTCCATTGCTCCTTCTAGTCATCTGTAAATCAAACTAACGAGCTTTCATTACGAGCGTTAATCATCTCTAAACATAGTTTCCATTTGCCATGGTAACTTTTGCATGTTCAATGAATCAAACACTGAGAATATGGCTTATTGTTCCGGTAGCCTCTGTTCGGGCGCTTCTAGAAGGAGTTAATGAATATGCATGTTTTTTACGTCATATCCGATATAAAACAATTATGTACTGTTCTGCGCGCGTGTACGTATGTGCAGATTAAAGCCTAATTAGTTTTTAGAAATATCAATTAAATTTATTTGTATTCATTTTTCCTGGAAGGATAACATGTTTTATGCGGTCAATTTCCCCTCCTGCCGCCCGCCTACCTGTATATGCCCGATGAGAGTCAAGTGTAATAAGGCATAAGTATAGCTAGTGTTGTTACTGCAGGTCATTGTGCTGTGCGCTCAAGAAAGAAACCAAGATGGTTCTATAGACAGATAGAAAAGAAATTGTGGGGGAAGAGAGTGGGAGAAAAAAAATAAAAAGAGAATTTAATAATAATGTATAAATAGGCAAAATAGCATTTTCTATGCGAGAATGAGAGATGTACTAAAAAAGATAAATATTTGAAAAACAGGCATTATATTGGAATATGATGAAATTCATCTGTCCGGGTAATCGGATTGCTGTGAGCTTGTTTGTGTGCGTGTGTGGGCGGAATTTTGTTTTCTTCTTCTTTTTAAACTATGATTTTACAGCTTGCACTATTACGTATAACATGAAAATGAGCAATTTTACAACAACAAATAATAACTCCAAAACAGTAAGAAAACATAAATGGCCATTAAAATTCACACTTCCTGTTAATCATAAATATATGAACTTATCAATTTCAATTTTCAGCAACCATCGATAAATATTTATCTATTGCATATATATGTGTGTGCGTGTGTGGGTGTGTGTGTGTGTCTGAGAATGAATGGATTCTATTCATTAATAAATGATGAGTGTCCCATATGGAAGCTACGTGTGAATCACAAGATGCAACTGCGGTAATATATCGGGTTTCGACGCGTTGGCGAAAGCTTGAAGAAACTGATTTCCCGTAAATCAGGCCATGAGCCATTTTATTTGTCTTGTTAGGCAAATATATCTGAAAATGGATCTGCAAATTATGGCTATAGCCATGATATGTCTATACGGTGGATGGAGATAATTAGGTAGAGTGTGTTTACACAGAGCACAAAAGACGTGTATTGCGACTCTAAACGAATATAACAGAACCACTAATCCCGTTAGAAGATTCCATTTCCATTATAAATTACGCGTGGAAACCTTGAAATCAAAACAATATGTGTATAAGAAAACAGAAATTCAGTCACTCTGTCGCGCGTGTCTTAATATATCTAATTAATTAAATTAAGAGTAGGAATCGAAGGAATTGGAAAATCAAAATATATCTCGATATCTTCATCGTCATACAAGTTCAATACACCTTTTGTTTTCCTTCTGAAACTCAATTCCCGTTCAATGCCCCAGCTATAGATCAATCAAATAAACCTGTGGTTACATTGGAGTTAAAAGAGAAAGTACATGCCTTTGCGGTCTAAAAATACACTTCGTAAAATTCTTAAAGTGTCTTCTTATTTCCCTGGTGGTATTTGGATAGATGATAGTCTTATTATCTAGATCCAAATGAAACAAAATTGTGATCTACTGGAAAGACCTAGGTTGTTACGTTTTGAACCAAACCTCGGTTTCTTTCATTTGAGTCATTGATTTAATTTAACAGAAATATAATCCCTTAGTTTCATTCATATACATTTTTTGTTCTTTTTAAAGATCAATCATGAACCTTTCAATAATTCCACCTATCATGGCAATGGATATTCAGTGCTTGGATAATTTTTGCAAAATTGTCTATCACTCAACTAATCATCATTAGCGCCTTGAGTGACTTTTTGAAAATGCACTATAAAAATCTATAGCGTTATCATGACGTAATGCCTTATGACGATTGTCTCCAATATACAACTGTAGCATATCATGATCAATGTAAAATCAAGGGAAACAGTCCACCATCAAATCGTTTTGCATATCACACAGACAAGGGCTATATTATAATACAGCAACATTTGTTATGTTCACGCTTGTTTCAAAACATTCACATCCATTACGCACTAACATGTTACAATATCATTAAAATGTATCTTAAAAGTCTTTTAGGTCCTTTAAAGAAAATTAATTAAGACATTATCTTTGTTTTATCCATAAAATCTTCCAGTTTAGTCTATTTAGCACCAAAGAAATCATTGCACAAGTGTTCAATTTCAGCATTAAAAAAAAAATTCTAGGCAAGTTGGTATCATCTCTACATATAAAGCGATTTAAGTCACAGATGCCATCACTCTCCTAACGCTTTAAGCAAATATATTACCCTGCTAAATAAAACAGATATTTTGCTTGGGGATCAGGAACACTATAATCATGGAATATGGAGTGTAAAGGCAGGCATAATAAATCAAATTGATGGCAATATATACTAATCTAAGTAGAATGGCAAAGTCAGATGCATCCTTTAATGGGTGTACAGCTTTTTTAAGACTGCCAGGGGGAGAATAAAGTGACCATTAAGCTTGTGTTCTACACTGGTAATGGTCAACAGAGGTCTACTTTAGATAACAAATTGACCACTCATACATCCACTTTAGGTGATTGTTTGCAGTGCATCACCTGTGGCATTTTAAAAGGCCCTGACAGTGGCAAGAGAGAGATAGAAATGGTACAATAAAATAAATCATGATGGGCACTTGACCTTTAACTCTACTTCTGTGACCTGAAGAGCAAATTAGAATCGATCTACAAGCAAGGTGTCATATACATTTGTTTGAATGTTCATGTCACATGTCCAAGTACACGTATAACACAAATTGTGTATGTTAGTGATTCCCAATTTAGTATCAAAATGTCTAACTACCTTTAAAACTCTCGTTATTTAAATACAATCATGCAAAGTAGTGAGATTAATTGGTACTCCTTGGAACAAGAAAGGCATTAACGGTGTTTTTTTGGGGTGCGAGGGAATATATGAAGACATTGATACATTGATACAATGAATCACATATAAACCTTATCCTCCTGATTTCAGTATTGAGCCTATTTATTATTCAAACATATCTATATACAAATTACAAGAACTAAAACCAGGAAAATTTTAGGTTGAAGTGTATCAAGTACATCTTCTTGAAGATACAGAAATCTAATGTTGAAGCTCAAAGCACTTGAAATAAACCAAGAAGTTCTTCATTGAGAAAGAGATATTTTGCCCAAGTCCATGGAGTGTTTCAGCTTTTAAGATTTGCACATGATATACAACGGAAGTCAGGATGTGGTTTGAATTGGCTTGGCTAAGCACCCGGATAACATTCAATTTATTCAGTGGTTACGAGTAACATTAATCATTCTTTCATTCTAGTGACTTTCTTTGGAACACATTTTGACAGATAAAGATAAATTGAGTTCTGGTCATGCAAGTGCACTGTGAAAGAAACTGTTCATATATTTATTGGAAATTTCAATTGTGTTGTATCTAAGGATAATACTGAGGTCTGTAAACACTCAAATGATAAAGGCATTCACTCCATCTTGCAAATAATCAAATGTAGAAAAGTTATTGTACACAAATATCAGTACATGGACATCACATAAGTGACAACAAAATTTGTTCGATACATTTAAACTATCTAGCCATTTTTTAGATTTTACTCTAAGGGTGTTTTAAAGAGAGTCTTTATATGTGACTTTGCTACAATTATTCTTTTACATAAAAGCGAGTGTATTGACAATGCTTCAGATTACAAATTATGTTCTACTTTTACTAGAATTCAACTTTCCTTTAAGCTGTTAATGGCAATAGAAATTACTGTTTTGAAAAAACAAAATTTATCAACAAGAAAAATGCAAGAAGTGATCATGACGACCAAGATACAATAGAGCAAGATGAATGGATACATCCAAGTATACTTTGCTGAGATTATTACGAAGTATTTAAAAAAAAAAAGGCTAATAAATAGGCCAAGGATTTCTTACTACTAAACCAGTGAGCCGATTTCGTTAAGTTTTCTTCAAACACGTGTGCAGTGTGACGTCTCTATTTCAAAGTCATGAAAGTTTGATCTACATTTAGGTTAAAAGCAAGTGATTTTGAGATAAGGTTGAAATCCTGCCAAATGACAATAATTTTATTAAATAAAATTAAAAAAAATCATTATTTCGAGTACCTTCATTCCAGAGAGTACACATTGGGTAGGTTTTAGGGGTCAATTACAGTAAAACTTTGATAAACGATCGTTTTGAAGGCACATTTTTCTTGAAAAACAAGAAGCTTATTTGATTGTTAAGTTTCTACTATGAATGGGAAACAAGTTCATCAAGTGGGATAAGGAAAATTATTTAAAAATAGTATTCATAACCACTCCAGGAGAACCCTTGGAAAAGGGTGTGTACATCATGTATATGGTAGCATTTCTCCCGTGGCTTCTTATACTGATATAAATCTGTTGGGGCCTAAAATCCCTCCTACACATACACACTCGCCCACACATATACAAATCAATGTTTACTTAACATCCTTTCGGGTCCTACTTCCCAAGAGCCTTTGAAGCGCTATGTCACTTTAGATCTCATGGAAAATCTAAATCCGTGGCAAGTATAAAATTAGCAATGAATTCATGGACTAAAACAGTAAAAACGTTATTTTAAAAAGAAAGTAGGGTAAAATAGACCTACTTGTAGTTCTACATCTACCGTAGATTGAGACAAGAGAATTACATAAATATGTATATATAGTCTTTTTCAGAATCATTATTTTTCACATATCGATTCTGAACATTTTGCTATGTAACTATTCAACCTAATATTATCCGACAAGATAACCAGATATTTTTCAATTATTCTCAAAAAGCTGTTTTTCTTTTTACTTTCTAATGACAAAGGAACCTTGTTATATGTAACTAGCTATACTTGAAATAAGTGGATTAAAAAATTGACCAAAAACAATCGTGCAGCTACAATGTACATTTACAAGTTTTCTTGAAGTAGACACAATGGACGGAACAGTTTATGATGATTTGATGTTGGAACGGAGGAGGACATGACAAATAGAGAGTAACGAGTAGGAAGAGAGAGAACTTTAGAAATACCAACAGCGATATTGACATCAGATGGCAGCATACAAGAACAAGCTCTTATAGACTTGGATGACGACATTTTTGGAAACTGGGATCTCAGCAGTGGTAATCCTCAATAACATATATATTTTTTTTTAAAACATGACATAACAATGATGTGACAAGTTCTGCCTTATCCTAATATTTCCAGCCCATATAAGATGAGGTGGTAGACTGAGATTCTTCAGATAAAACACGTCTATACTAAACACCCTCTGTCTCTTCCTAAAGCACTGGCAACTAAATTGATGCCTATTTTGATGTTCTTTAAACATGCTAGCAAGGAAAAGATTACGACTACTGGGCATCCTAGTATCTCTTTACATCTACATGTAGCTCTGACTTACGCCCTGGAGAGGCCAGAATAAGTGCTACCAGTAAAAACAAATCTCATAATGTATTCTGGATGAACATGAGGTACGTTGTCATTACAAAAAGAACATTGTTGAATTATGTTAAATTCAAAAGATTGTCTCTGTCTTTTTTTCTCTTCTGCTTTCCTGTTTTTCTCTTTTTTTATTTTTTCCTTTTGCAAGAGCTCGGTGATAAGAATCAAGAAGATGCACGCAGAAAGAAATCATCAAATCACCATCTTTATTTGGAGGGAGGGGGTTTATTGACAAGAGAAATGATATAATTGTAGTTATAAATACACACAAGGGGCAAAAAAGTAGACTCAATATAGACCATGCACTACTACAAAGGTAATTGTTTGCCTGAATGAACAAAGAACTTTAGAAAAGACGACATCTGTAATCACAGAGAGTAACGGGGGAATGGAAAGATACAGCACTAAGAATGAAATCATCATTCTTGAATGAAAAACAAAAAAATTACTTCTTTGTCAAAAATGCAAGCTCTCAAAAGAAACAACAAATTTAAAATTCAATGCAAGCCATTTTTTCTACCTCATATGGTACCATCATCATAACAGATAATGCAGATTTCAAGAAGATGGTAGGGTTGGTGGAGAGAAAGTTATCAACATAATAATTATACACTATACAAGCAGAGAAGTGGAAAAAGAACAACAGACTGCCATGTGCAGACAGAAAGCTGCAAATTTCACCCCAAAAGTGAAATACATGTGGCATTCATAACCCATGTGCTACTGTAATGTAACAACTGTAGAGGGAGAAAACCTTCATCAAGCGTTGTTCACCCCGGCAAGGAATGCTTCTTCACTACACGAGAAAGCTTTTAACGTACATGTACAACTTGGCGCCATAAAAACAGGGAAGTGAAAAGGGAACATATTTGCAATGTGTAGACAGAAGCTAAGGTCATAACATTTTATTTGAACAACAAAGTCAACAAGTGGCATTCCTTATAACTGCAGGGGTGGAGTTCCCTCAATAGGTGTCTTTTACTCCGGCAGGGATGCTGCTAAACTAAAAGAGAAAACTATCACCGGATAACATGACGCTATACAAACAGGGAGGTGAACTTACAGGCCCGAATTCACAAAGGAGGTTTGTCGACAAACCTTGGTTTTCGTGCGTCATGTGACGCGTATTGACGCGTTTTTACAAACCAGATTTGTAAAAAAACGCGTAAAAACGCGTCATATGACGTACATAAACCTCGGTTTGTCGACAAACCTCCTTTGTGAATT
>JARBES010000130.1:3727831-3738274 GCA_030265145.1 Strongylocentrotus pallidus
TTTTCATTTCATTATTATACGAATTATCAATTACTTTCATTAATGGATAATATTATATATTTAGAGGCAGTGAACCAATTTATTTGCCTGCCTGAAGTTCTCCATGAGAGTGTCATTACTTTCACCAAATTGTAATTTTCTAGTAGGCTATTGTGGACATTTTGGACCATACATATCAAACAATTTTAGAAAAAATTATTAATAATAATAATAATAGTGGGTTCCTGTATAGCGCTCATGTCTGTCTGATTTGACACTCCTGGCGCTCCTGATAATAACTCACTTTGTTCACAACGATGTCCTCTATAGCCAATGCTGCAGTCACAGTGTCCATTGAGAGGGCTACAAGATGCTGTACCTTCTTCATTACATTCACATACAAGGCTACAGCCTTCTCCATAATTTCCTTTAGGGCAGCCTGAAACAAGGATGAAGGTGAGAATTAAAGTAAAATCTCTTCTCTACATAAATCTTATATACATTTAAAACAAATGGTATAGAAATGACTTATCCTGAACAATAACATTTAAATTATTGCAGAATTAAATTATACAGTGTATATGGACGGTGTATATATTTGAAAGAAACTATATACACTCAAGATTACTTTTATGAAAAGGTGAATATTATGGATGATCCCTATTACTTTTCAAATCAGGGAATCTATGAAACATTGACTTGAAAAAAGACAAAATATAATGAGCACAGTTATTTGTTTATCAAGTATGTTGACAATAACAAAGGAAACAGCTCTCATTCCTTTCAGTGTCTTATGTATCGTATGGTAACAAAGGAAGAGTAAAATGGGTCCATATAATGTAAAAACGGATATCATGGAATGATGCTTTGTGAATGAATAAAACCAAAGGAAGAGAGGACAAAATGAAAGCAGACTTGTCACTTATGATGTTGTAAACTTGTAAGCGCCACAAGGGTTAGGAGGTCACTGCTTCGGCTGCATGAAATCAGCATTGTACAGAACTAACTCTAGAAGACATGGTATCCTTAGACTTACTCTCTGTACACCTTGGTCCACCGAATCCAATGGGACACATACACTCTCCATCATAAGGTTCACAGGTAGCTCCTTGTGCACAGTCACAGGAGAAGGCACAGCCATAGCCGTATCGACCTTCATGACATTCTGGACAAATGAAAAATAATAACATTATAGGGAAAAAATATTGAAGGGGTTGTATAACACATGCAACACATTGCTCTAAAGCCAACTTCCTACACTAACCAAATTTGGACCTTCAACACTATACCTGTACTTATAACCCTCAACCTAATCTAAAACCCTATTGCAACCCTAAACCTGATCCTACAATTTTTTACAAAATAAGCAACTGTCAGAGAACCATTCCGGATCTTTATCGTGATCCAAAGGTGTTGCAGAACCATATGGATTCTTTAGACCAATCTATTCATTCTAATTGAACAGAAGTGTGCTTGAGTATTCTGGGAGGATAAAACTTACCTTGCAGCTTTATACAGTTGGATCTTTGAAACTGCAAGAAATATAGATCTAAGCCTCTTGTTCATCATTATAACGCTGGTAAGATACAGCAGTAACCATATCATAACAGTCATCATACTGATTGTTGACTGAATGTTCTACTTAACATACTGTAGTGTTAAATATGACACAAAACAGTGAACATTAATGCATCTTGAAGGACATATCAAAGATAAATCCAAAGAACTTACTTTGGCTACAATCAGGTCCGATCCATCCAGCTAAGCATTCACATTGACCTGTGACTGGGTTACAGGTAGAGTTCTTACTGCACATACATTCCTGTGAGCATCCAACACCATAAAATCCTGATGGGCAAGCTGTATACAGAGAGAAATCAAAATTGTACAATAATGGTAGGTTGATCAAGATTTAAACATTCTCTTGCACTGTGTATATGTTCCAAGAATACATTCTTTTTAAAATTCAGTCTCAAATATGACATTATCAGCTTATTTTCATAGCATAGCAAAAATATTTGGTAAGAAATAACAAGATATTTTAACACTATAAACACGCATCATTTATGAATAAAAGTAGATGAAATCAATCAAGGATTAAATTCCTTCACTTTTCTAGAGATTACCCAATCCAGATTTTTCCACTAAATGTCAACAAGGCTCTTCCTTCTGGCCCTGACTATAGATCATACTGTGCTCAAATAATCAACAAATTAATTTGTAATGTATTTATTTAACCCAATGACTATGGCAACTAGGTGATCCCTGTATCAAGCCAATGGGAATGTAAGAGTTCTGTAGCCAAAGGGTTAACCTACGTCTATCACAGTTGACTCCTTGGTAGCCTGGAAGACAGGTGCAACTTCCATCTCTTGGATGACAGGTGGCGTTACCATTCATACATGTACCAGGACAGGGGTAACCACACTCGTAACCATACGTGCCTTCTAAACAGACTGCAGGAAAGAAAATCATCAGATGAGAACGGAAGTTAAATAAAAGTGATATTCACATAATGAATTGCTAAAATTTGGTGAAGGCATCAAACATTACAAGAATATTAAGATCTCTGTGAAAATCTTTGAAATATCCTTTCACTATTTGGAATAGTGTAACACAAGATTACTCAAAATGTTGATGGGCAGCAAAATAAAAAGGGATGCCCCCCCCCCTCTTTAGAACAAAATTGAAATATTTCTTCCTTAGTTTTATGCAAACCACTTTTTTCATTATCACCTGTTAAAAAGGGTATGACAAAGTCAATATAACAAACGCAAGCATAATATTCTTCAACCAAAGCAACAATCACTTTTGCTTGAAATTTCCAAAGCGTGATGTGTAACTGATAAACATCATGCTTAATACAATAAAAAATCTCATAATACCGTAAATGATTCAACATATTTACATAAGTACTCTCCTGTGAACCCAAATGGGCATATACAATTGCCAATTAAAAAGGGCTAGAATTTGGGGCTAGTTTCTGTGCATGCCCTCCCCTAAAGCCCTTCTTAGGTTAAACCTACCTCCATAGTTTAGGACATTTGCATGACCAATAACGCTATTCCTCTTACATAATTCACAATAATCCCCTGTGAATCGTAGATGTCATATACAGGTAACATTCAAAGAATAAATACAATAACAGGGGGCAGATTCTTTGCATCTCCTTACCTGTCACTTTTAAGGTTAAGTATAATTCAATTAGTTAGGACAATCATGATCACTTTGAACAACTTACCTAATTCACAATACTGTCCTGTGAATCCAGGAGGACACAGGCAGGTCCCATTCAAAGGATGGCATGAACCCTCGTTGAGACAATTACAGGTCTGGGAACAGCTAGGTCCCCAGAAATCATTGGGACAAGAACTGGAGCACAACACACCTAGTGAGAAAGAATAATGCAATCATTTAAGAAAGTAGAAAAATAGAAAATAGACTCATCCAATATAAGGCATCTTACAAAATCTTCTTTCAGAAATGTTTAATTGTCAGGTAGCTTAGCAAACTGTTGTAGCACAAAAAGACACAACCAGAACACAAAGAGCATACTGAGTGGTGATGTCAGTGAATTAAAAGGTGTAATTTGACAAAGCTGAATACCAGCTCTATATCACAAAGAAGTGGTTCAACAATGTTTGCATTTTGAGGCATCTTTTCATGTATAGCCTTCAATATAAAAAAATATCAAACCAACTAAAATAAAATAAACATAATGTCTTCTTTCATTTCATTCATGTCAACTCTTCCACTGAAAATTTCTACAAATCTATATAATTTCTGATCATAATTCATGACGGAATAGAGCCTTTGATCATAGATTGATCTGTCATATTGTGAGATAAGAGGAAATGGGGTATTATGTGACTGTATGCCTTCATACCTGTGTAATTAATGTCACATTGACAGAGACCATCTACATTAGAGCATGTTGAGGATTGTTCACAGTAGTTGCAATCATTGATGCATTCAGGTCCAAATTTCATCGGCTGGAAGAAAAGAAAGAAGTTAAATGAATTGAGAGCTTATCATGATAAAGTAAACAGGATCTTTTAGGGGGAAAATGGCATGTAGTGATTTTAAAATGTCATTCTGGTATTTCTATATAATCAAGTGTCTCACTTCTTAACCTGACATCACTTAAACAGAGTCACTATACCTAATGATAGAGCAGAATGAACAGAACTTAGGATTACCAAAATATATTCGGTCTTGTGTATAATATAATTAAATTGTTTATTGTCACTTAGTTGTGATATCCAAGGAACAAGAAAATGTAAGTTTTATATTGAAATATACAACATAAAACTTCAAGAACAATACTTGAATATTTTGAAATAACAAGGCAGGACTGCTGACTATGGATGGCAGTATACATTTCTTAAAATGCTATGTGTCTCTTAAAAAATATTAGCCTTTTTTTCTACTTTTCTCTCACAGTGAGCTTTGTCATTTGGACTATCGAAATGCCTATGTATGAAACCACCTTCTAACAAAACAAAAATGCTGTTACTATGTATCATTCCACTAGTGCCTCCATGCATGTACTACTCACATTGCAAGCTGTAAGACACGTGGGCTGTAACCATCCTGGGGTGCATTCACACTGTCCAGTCACTGCATCACAAGATGCTCCGTTCCCACAGTCACATAACCTGCTGCATCCAGCACCATAGAAACCATTCTCACATGGAAGATTACAGCGAACTCCTTGCCAACCTGGAGAGAAAGAGACACAGGGGAAGAGAAAGTCAGAGAGAGTGAGACAGAAAGAAAATTAGAAACAAGAAAGGGGGAGACAGACACAGAGAGAGAAATAGAAAGAGAGAGATATAGAGAGAGGAAGAGAAAGAAAGGGAGAGATGAAACATGAATTTGTTTAAGATTAAAACTGGTCACTAGAATTCTTTCTTTGAAGTATGAACTGCAATATATCCAAGTACAATTCTTTTATTGCCCGCTATTCATAATTTTTCCATGAAATATCATTTTACATTCAACCTACGAGCCCAGGTCAACATCAAATGCAAATCTATCCTTTAGAATCGAGACAGGTGAAACCAGCACATTTACCATGCACCTAGAAGATAAGCATATATCCACAGCAGAAATAACATGGTCTAAAAGTGTTGGTGAGCCTTCTAGATAATCCTTTGATTGGTTAATATAACCAGAGTCATTGTGGTTTGGAAGTGAGGTGATAGAAAAAGACCTTCATGCTAGCTTAAATCAAATCCCAACTTCCCAGCACACTCATTCACAGTGACCTTTTAGATGAACAGAAGACTTGTACATTCAACTTCACATTCACATACAATGTGGCAATAAAACTGCCTAAGAATGAAAACTGCAGCAAAAAATTAGAGAAGCATGCTTTCCATTTCTGTGTTCTACATTATACACACAAATATGTATATGGACAATAAATACTATTTACAACAAAAGCAAAAAGAAAAGCATATATCCTCCAAGACAGAGATGTGTTTCCATTGTGCAATGAGAAAGCACCTTAAAATAATCCATCAGATGAACGTAATATGTTTGTCTTCTTGCGGATAGGGCATCTTTAACATTCCTCTTTCACCTGTTCAAATATGTAATGACATCACGCAATGTGAG
Organism: Strongylocentrotus pallidus; assembly: GCA_030265145.1. NCBI lineage: Eukaryota > Metazoa > Echinodermata > Echinoidea > Camarodonta > Strongylocentrotidae > Strongylocentrotus > Strongylocentrotus pallidus. The sequence continues at coordinate 3,733,433 of JARBES010000130.1, forward strand.
AAAAAACATCCTTCAAGACATAGAAAGTTCTCCATATTGCACTGAGGAAGCACCTCAAAAATAAACCATCAGATGATCTTAGGACTTCCCGGGATACTATATCTTTTACATCCCTCTCGCCTGTTCAAATATGATTTTGTATCAGATAGTTCCTATGCTCTAGGGTTACCACTTAACATGTAAACAGACCTCTGTCAAGAAATACAAGGTGTAATGTGAACCGTTCATCCATTATGAGTGGGATATATCTTATTTTGCTAGCAATTATGGCCTAGCTTGCATGTGATTTGTATCTTAGGCATGTAGGAAGACTTAATGAAATCAACTCTACATGTAGAAACACTTTGAGAATTAAATCACAGAAAACAGGAATATATCACAATTATCAAAAGCTGACACATGAGCATTCTGACCTTCAAAAATAATTAAGAATGAATCGTTCATGCACAAATATAGCACCAAACCAATTCTCTCTAAATCATTAAGCTTCTGAAGGTGGTGGGTAGGAGGAGGGGATATCTTCCTCCAAACATTTCATCAATCAACAATATCTCTAGAGCTTATCATACACTGCTAGTATCCTGTCTGAACCCAGCTCTAGTATTTTTTTTAATTTTCTGTCTGTCTCAACAAGTAAGTTGTAGAATCCCAGACAATTGATGAGTAAGATACTTCTGGGGACCCAAAGCAAACAACAGGTCATGAAGATTAACGTGATACTCATCTTACCAGGTAACATTTGTAATGACTAAGCAGACACAAGGGTAGGTAGACATATGATACTTCGCCAACACTTTTGTTGGAATCCTTGGCATCCACATTAATTTGAAAGATTCACACGCAAATGGCCTTAATGTTCTTCACAAGTGTTTGGTGTGTTTAAAATTTGGAGTATATGTTCTTCATATGAAGACTTGAAATGACCTCATACACTGTTTTGCATCATCTTAAAATCACATTAAATCTTTGAATCAAAAAACCATCTTGCTCCATATATCATTAGGAAAAAACTTCACTTCACTGTTCAGTTATGAAATTGTTGTACGTCAATTTTGCAAAAAGCTATTACTTAAGGTTTCAGTCAACTGCTTTATCTCATTGGAAAAGAAATCATTTAACTATTCTGTTACTTAATAGTTGTACATCACTTTTTTTTCTTTGCAAAAAAACTATCACTAACATCAGGGGGAAAAATATTTTGTCATTGGGCAAAAATAAACTTTTCTGTTATGAGTCGATTGTACATCATGCCTTGCAAAAAGATGTCACTGGATTTTATTTCTTGAGAAAGAATTTTTTGCTCTAGAAACAGACTAAAAGAGATTATTCACATGTAAAGGAAGGGCTAATTAACATCAATATATGACTGAACAATCGGTTTAAAATCCTGGACTTAAAACAGCTGTGTAAATGAGAACTCTGTTTAAGCAACTGTGATGATCTTGCTTTTGATAATTTAAAATCAATTTAGCAAGACAACATTGCTTCTAATTTCAGCGCAGGCCAATTATGAGTTTCAGTTTTAGAGGAATTAAAAAATCAGGTGAAATAATCCATATCGGCTTCCAAATTGACTTGTTCCAAATTGTCTCTCTTTGAACATCAACTTCTGAAAGTCAGAAGGGCACTAGCTAATATTTTACAAAGAGTTAACACCCTTCCAGCTCTAAGCACAGATATGCAAGCTAATCAAAACGTACAGCAAGAAAACGAACAGAAGATGAGGTATAGATAGAGTGTTAAGAGCAGGAGACACTTACCTGGGGCGCAGATACAGTCTCCGTCTATATGATGACAGGTGGCTCCGTTCTGACAGTTACATGTTGCCTGGCAACCGTGGCCGTAGCTACCAACAGGACACGTCTCATTACAGCTGATTAATGGAAAAGGAGGGAAGTACAACGAAAGGAACGGAATTCATGAAATTTCTTGAGAAAAGAGTAGTAGGAAATGTCATTAGAGATATTTGTTGGTAATTTAGGAATATGTGGGTGTGCAGATATTGCAGATCATTCCACACATCATGTATTAGTCATGAAATAGGAAGAGTTTAAAAACAATATTGAATGCAGTGTTTGATTAATATGAATGAGTGTTTGAGTAGGAGTTGACATATCTTGGGAGATTGTAGACAAAGATAAGCATGATACAAGGATGGGGAGAGGAAGTAGGATATATAGGTACTGAAAGGAAGGGATGAACCTCTTGAAAGATTGCCAAGGCCATCAGGATAGAAGTATGTAAGATATGAACTAAGTGTATAGTCTAAAATCTTTAGAAGTATGTAAAAATGGAAAGTGCACACATGGTCAGTAAAACCTGATGTTTCTACGTCTTCAGAATACAATTAATATTGGTATAACACTCATCTTCCATGGACTCCAACCCAAGCTACCTAACACTTAGTATTCAATAGATATTATTTGTAAAAATTTACAACAGAAATAAAAAGCTCTGCAAAAATTACACCAAGACCCACACTTTCTATTTATTCAACTTCTCCCCCTATAAACAAAAAATGATAATACTGAAAAAAACAATATTTTCTATTCAAATATGAAATCATGAATTTCATACTTGTACAATATAATAGAAGATAATCCTACACAAGAAAGGATATCTCTTAAAGCAATCATAACTCAAGAGGGACTAACAATCAGTGTGCCAAAAGTTTTTTTTTAAAGTATAACCGATTTCATATCAATAAAAATACTCACATTTTCCCCAGCCATCCAGGCGCACACGTACACACTCCATCTACAGTGTTACAATGCGCTCCATTCTGACATTCGCATATCTGATAGCATCCATCGCCATAGGAACCAAGAGGGCATGTGAAGTCACATTCTGAACCAACATAGCCAGTGTTACACTTACATTGTCCAGTAATGGGGTGACAACTGTAAATGAGAATGAAGAAAAAGCATTTGGTTGTGATGCATCTTGCCGTTTAAAAATGTAGATATTAGCCATCAGGTGCACATCAAAATACTTGCAAACCTGTCCTCCTATATAGCCACCTCTCTATTGAGGCCAGCTGTTTAAAGTTCCCATCTACCAGTAAACTGTCTCCCTCTGGGAAGAATTGTGTGTTGTAGAACCTGTGTAGAAAGTTCACCAATCTTAAAGGCCCATTTTTCATATGATCCTTGGGTGGACTTAATAAACATATTTGACTGTATTTTTTAAATACTGTTATCCACATTATTAAAAAGAAAGGTGTTGGTGATTATAGTCAGTTCTTGACTGATTGCCATTACAACAAAATATATATATATATATATATATATATATATATACTGTAATACATTCCATATTTTGTGTGCACTCTTTTGCAAAAAAATTCAATAAATCATTTTTCATTGGTCATTAATCTTAGAAAATCACCATCTATGAATGAAAATTCAGGTGAATATGTACCAGCTACAAATATTTTGCAGGGGAAACTTGCTGTACTCATGATATGGACCTATATATCTTATTCTTTGCTAGATATAATTTTGGTAGTGATTATCTTTGTTAACAATTAACTATTACAATTTTTCATCACATCAATTCTACCTTTGCAGATGATGTTTACCAGGGCCTTGTCTTAAAAGTTGAGTTTCTAGAATCAATCTCAAGTTAAACTTGTAGTCATGTATAAATCAATATATAACAGGCAATCATCATGTATGAAATGATTCGAGGACTTGCAATTTGCTTTGAATCAATCATCGCTGTTCTTTAGACGAGGCCTTTACATATCAAACAATCAGCATGGGCCTCCTCTTTTATTACAATTCTCCTTGAACGCCTGCCTACGCAGCTAGAGATTGAACAATCGAATCAATGTGATTAGACACTGTTGTCTAGATAGAGGAAGCTGTTTCTTCCGGTTAATAGAGGCATTCTGCCCTTCTGAAACATGAATCATTCTATGTTAAGCCTATAACAGCACATTCATACCAGATTTAACGATGTTTGGTCATTCCAATTTGGAAACATCACTTAAGAATATGAAATCATGAGTGTCCAATTCAAAGTATTCCTCGGAACATATTAATTATCTTCCATAAACATGCTTGTTCTTTAGAAATAATATGCAGCGTCTAACAGAATCAGGTCATTTTGTGAAATATAAGATTACTTGGATATTTCATTATGTCTTAAATTCAATCCTACATTACCATCAGCTCGAGTTTTAAAGAAAGCACTACAGTCTCTACATGCTACAAAAGCAATTATATATATCTCTGATAACATTTTGTTCATGAATAATGCAAACATTCATTTCCCAAGTCAAACAAGTGCTCATAATCATTGGCTGATGGCCAAATAAACACTTAGCAATCTAGATGGTAAGTTCATATTGAACATTTTTCATGTCTGAACCCACTGACCAAAGATACAACTACTTCATGAACTGAGTAAGACTTATTCACACAAGACCTGGTAAACCACCTGAACAAATTCTAATTTAATCTAAACATTTCTCTAACCTACTACACAAAGATAAGTCGTTACGTGCAGGGGCCTTTGTTGCTTGCAGCTATATGTATTGTTTTTTTTCTTTCTTTCATCCACAGTAATTTCTGATCATTTACACATAAAATACCCTAATTAACGTTGTATAAACCGCCCTCGTGTATTAACCGCACCCCTCTTTTTCAGCCTTTAAAAAAAATAAAAATAACCCACGCGGGAAGGCCTTTCATTCAACTGAATGTGTAAGATCATTAATGTAAATTAAAAAACAGTAGAGGACCTAGGATAGAACCTTGTAGTACACCATGTAATAGAAGAAAAATTGGAGGAATTATTATTATAAACTACATATTGAGATCACAGACAAATTTGACA
>JARBES010000130.1:3764394-3774431 GCA_030265145.1 Strongylocentrotus pallidus
ATCTTATTATATAAACACCAAGGAATACAATGGCCTTGAAATGCATTGTCAAGACCATATCATTTTCATTTATGTATATATGAAGGCAAAGTACTGTTGATTGTCATATTGACATGAGGATGTAACTTGACTTTCTTTTCTCTTTGATAGCTAGCAAATTATGAGTATCAATTAAGCGTGTAAACATGGCAATTTAATCTTATTATCACTCTGTGCAACTCAATACAAAACAACACTTGTACTTTACATTTCAACTTCAATTGAACAGGACAATATCTCTATTAAAAAAAACACCTTTGGTTTGAAACTTAAATTTTTTTAACAACTGTTGTTTTAGGTTTTTATTGGCGCATATCATTCATTTGTGAATATTTATGCCTTGTCCATGCATGTATTAGTCGGACTTACAGACCCAAAGTTACATGATTTTTAAGGGTTAGAAACATATCCTATTAGCTGAATCCTGGAAAAAATTAATGAATTTTTTATCCAGAGAATAATTATATCAGGAGATGACTATTTCATTCAAGGCTGTTCAATAAAGATTTGATTTTTTTATCGCAAATCTTAAATTCACACCATAACAACGTAAGAGCGGCTGGGTATCGATGTCTGCACTCTGCAGGCTATTTGTGGTGTCTTTAAAAAGACGTGGACCGTTTCTGATGGTGAAAATAAATGAATAATTCCCGAGTCGCTTGCACAGTCATGCTAATACTGCCCTTCTTGTGAATTGGAAAGCATCAAAGTCACTAAAAAGGTGATTCTGTTCAGTACCATATGGCATAAGTCTTTTAATCCATTTTTTTCTTCATGAAAATGAAAAATCTCTTATTATAACTATTTACTACTTGTAGTGATACAAGATATAAACTTCAACCCTTAGGCATATATCAACATATTCTATTTATTGATGGAAAAAAGGCTTGCATCATACCGGATAAACTGCATAGAATTGACCAAAACTTAGGATGCAGATGTGCATACATGTACATGTAACTCAAGAAGAGAAAAAAGAGCCCTGGAGAAATAAATCATACTAAAAAGCAAGGATTTATCATGCTCTATTTAAGGAATAATCATTAACTGGCTCCTCTCTCAGTTTTTTCAAATTTTGCCTCAAGAAATCTGTGGCTACTGAAATTTTAATTTTGTAAAGCTCTTGTATGACTAATAGCATGATACCCCCAAACCATCCTACATGTATGTAGGTATGTTAATTCTTGAATAGATCGAAGGCTCGACTCACGTATGCACATATTGTCTGTCTGATGGTACCCACTACAGCACAGTCTCAGCTTGCGATAGCGAGTCCTCACTTCTTGACGATACCGAACTCTGTACCTCGTCCTGTGAAACAAAAATACTTGAGGTTAACATTCATGTTCCCAATCATTAATATTTACAAGAATATTATCTTCTTCATTTTTGTCACAAATACTGCTATTGCATAGCTTTGGTACACAAGTTAGAAAATGTGGATGTTCCTTTTTTTTCCTTTTTCTTTCTTTCTTTCAGCTTTTCAAGTCAAGAATCTTTCAAATTCTGAAATTTGATGATGCTTTAATTATTTGTTTATTGGAGAATTCTTGAAATATTGTTCCTCCTCTATAACAGAGTCCTTGATCTGCACCTGTTCACAAATTTACATATTGTTGATAATCATTCTTTGCAGGTATTTCGCATATTATGTTATTTCTCCATATAAAAACATATCTGGAAACGTAGGCTTCTTCCCTCAAATCCTGTCACAATGAAGACATCAAACACAAGCAGACTGTGAACCAATACGCCCAGTACTAAGGGCAGGTCCCGTTAAGAGTCTGTCCCAAGAGTCTTCTGACAAAATTAATTATCCATCTCATTTTATACTAATAGATCCTGTAATAGATCATTCAAGTTGTATTGCTAAACTGGCAGTGCCTGAGTGAGTATAAGGAATTCTTATCATCTCCAGATGCAAAATAGTCCTCTACAATTATCATAATCAGATGATCTTCTTGGTAATAATTTTATCACATTACATTATTTTTAAAAGCCCTCTCAATGGGATTCATGGATATTTCTATTTTTTGTCACACTTTCATGGATTTTTACCAAATTAAACAGACATACAACAAACAGGAACATATACCAGTTTTCATAGAACAAGTGTACCGGTATTGATTTATGAGTATTGAGTGCTGTGGAACTCCATTGCTGAAGGTCTCAGCACGTTTCTTTTTTTTTCTAACCCATTTATTCCATTCTTTATATCTATAACCCTGTAAAATTGTCTGTTCTCAAATGCCTAGTCATTTATAACAAATACACGGAAATGTTATGCTATCATAAGTAACTATCATATAATAGTGATGATATTTCCAGTTGAATGCAAAACTTAAACAAATAAACGAAACAGAGTGAAACAGTTTTTAAACGGATATCCTATCACCTCATGTCTAGCAGGATTTGTGGGAGTTTGGAAAGAAAAATTGTAGAGTTCACTGGCACTTCCATTTCCTTCCTTCATTATTCTAAGCCTGGATTTCCCTGATAAGGGTTCCTATGTAATGAAACCCATTCCCATAAATGAATATCTGACTATCTGTATAATTATGTAGTTTTATTTCTTTAAACTGTATTTATTATTAATTTATTTTAATAAGCTTTAGTTTAATTATAAAGATTCACTAAATTTCATGGCAAGAAATAACTATTTAAATCAAAGTCATCAAAAATGTAACTACAGTGCCTATCCCCAAAAAGGTAGAATAGGGTACTCTGTATCATGTGAGATTACTGAATACTGAAATCAAAATGTGACAAAACTATTAACCCAGAAAATGAGATCAGTCCTGTTTATATTATCTAAAATGATTGTGCTCTTTTATCTTAAGCCACATCATTCAGTATGACAGCTTACAGCATGTGTGTATGTCTCTAGAGAACTCTGTATGTTAGTGTACAGACTGATCTACATGTACAAGAATATGAGTGGACCTAAGGACCGACTTTGTTGACAAACTTCACCTCTCAGCACGTATGCACTACCAGTGGTTTGAACTCTCTCAGACTCTTAAATGGAAGTTCAAGGCTAAGAACCCTTCACATTGTGACGTCATGTCTATAATCTAGTTTCCATATATGCCTACCGTATCTTAAAGGAAGATGAGGACATGATGAGATGCACTCCTCCATGTGCATTGTTGTCTATATTATAGTGCATTTAAACCCCAAATATATATCCTGTTTCAATCATTCATGAGGCATCAATACAGTATCTCATGCATGTCTATTTTCCTCAAGAAGATATGTACATTTACATTTACTTTAACTGCCACTGAAGCATACGTGTACATTGTAGATAAAAGTAAGAAGTGTCAATTTCTGTATTACATTATACGTATTATGTACATGTATCTACAACCAGAAACAAAAAAATTGTGGGACAAGTAAATAACCAAGAAGTTTGGCATATCCAAAATGATGTAGAAATTACACTGTCTAAATAGTCAAAAATTAATTGATGCGCAAAATTACACATAAAACAAAACAATTCTATGTCAAAAAGGAGAATACATTCATGTGTATGTCACAATGACATTATGTCACAATGACATTATGTCAGAATTAGTCAAAATGTTGTTAAAGTCCCTGTATGAATGTATAAATCAATATACAAAGTGCAATGTGCAAGAATATGTTAATTTCTACCATCACCCAAAAAAAAGGGCTGCATGTAGCCTGTACCATCAACAAAGTCAATATCACTATGCAACGGAGTAATCAACTAATATTAGGTTTGATTGCTCCGAGTCCAGAAACTATTACTCATAGTGACTTGGTAATGAGCCAGCCCAGTAGAGGTTCAATTTTGCCTTCACTCTCTATTAATGAAGACAAGTTAATGAATATATGACTACATGCAGACTTCAATGTTATAAGCAGGCAACAAATTAAAGTGAATGCTCCTGTAAATTTACACCAGGGGCTGTGGAACTGGGAGTGGGTTGTATTCAGCAGCCCCCCCCCCCCCATATTGTTGAGAGACTCGTACAATATGTTTGTTTGAACTGTACATCCTCATTGCCTCCTCAACAATCATAAAATCCTGGGCAGCTCCTGTATACTGTCATAAAACCCTCATAAAATACATATATTTATAAAGCCTCATTTAAGCGTTGCTTTGATGTCAAATGTTTCTCAATAGTGATTTGGTAAATGATCACACATCCAAAAGGAAAAGATACCATATACATCTGCACAAGGCACTGTATGTTATCAATATGTTTATAATGGTGTCAGATTGGGTCATTGATAGCCCTTCAATAATCCCTAATAGCAAACACTCCCTGAAACATGATCAAATGATATCTACTTTAGTTAACATTGTCACAGGACTGTGACAGTTATTTCCAGCATTCATAACTGAATACTGGAATCTGTACTATCTTGTTAATATATTTGAAGGAGGAAACAATTATGTTGCATTATATGTACACCTAAAAGGAAGCACAGTGGAAAAATAATATTCTCTTTCCAATCGTCTTCCATATATAGTAACATACTACATCTGCCAACCTTCCAGAACCAAAAAGATGGAATCTTTCAGGGCAAGAATATGAACACATTGTATTTTGTATGCTTTTACACAGAGTTTTCAGGAGAAAAGAGGAATATGGGGTGACATAATGTTGATGGCCAAAAAAACAGATATCATTCCTCCAAAAAGGGAATGGCTGGCAGTTCTGTCACATGTACATGTACATGACATTCACAGTAGCAGTACTTTTTATGGATTGTATGATAATATGCATTACTATACTTTTTTAAATGAACCAACATTTCAGATAAATGTATATGTTACATTTTATGGGTGTATCTTTTTGAGATACATGAAGCTTGCATTTTACTGCAATGTGCTAACACATCAAACATACCAATATAACATGTACAACCACGTACCGGTGTACCTATAGATACAATGTACTAAATGCCTGCTTGACATTCTAGTCAACTCCCATTTGCTCCCAATATGTATACAGAATCGTCACTCCATTGGCTCTTTTCAGGGTGTATCTTTAGGAGAATAGCATTTTAATAAGGTTACTAGACCAATGGCCTATTAGAAGACATAAAAGTTGAACAGAGATGATATGCATGTTGTGTGCCCATGTCGTCCGGGCAAACATTAGAATTGCTCGGTTGCATTCAGTTTGTATGATGAGTCATGTATGCATTGAATCTCCTTCAAATGGTTTGGAACCTCCATCCATCTACATGTAGACTTTATTGTAATTGACCTTCCATCCATACATGCAAATCTATGTGTTTATAATAAGTACATGTAGATTTCAAGAGAGATAAATTGAATTACAATACTATCTGGTGAAAAGAAAAATTATTTAGAGGGGAAGAAAATGCTGAAATATATTTTACTGGTCATATCAAAACAGGAAGTACATGTATAAAAAGAAAATTGGGGAAAAACAGGGGGAAAAAATCAGACATAGATATAATATGCCAATTGTCTGCTATTAAACCAAAGGGGTGACGCTTCATACTTGAACATAGGTCTAAGCAACATCTGTGTGGCTCTCAAGGCAGAAAGACCAAACATGATGATGAACATATGTATGAAATAAAAGAGCTTTTATTTCTTACAAGTGTTGGAGTCAGACAAAACATTTCCTTTTCATAATTTTTCCAATCTGAACGTCTGGTTTCTATTTGCTCATAGTTGTCATTCATGACTGGGCAGGGTACCCATTATAATGGCAATAATACCATCACCACCTCAATTTCCGCCTTTCTTTTGTTTTGAACTTGGCCTCAATCCCAAATTCTTTGCATTCCTGATTTCCTGAGCAAATATTTTGATCTACAGATTTACTACAAGGATAGTAAATATTTCCTTTTATTCACACGGTTTTGATAGACTAAACAATTTGACCTGTTGCACACAGTGTGTTAACATCTATGGGAATGTGGGCATTCAGTAATGAATGGGTTAAAAACAATGCCATGGCAAAGTATGAGTACAAATATTAATACACTGTATGTCTGGTGGTTTGAACACTCATCATCCTTCTCATCATCATATCATTTTGGATATACATTTCATACTAAAAGTGAATTTGAATTACAATTCAATACTTTGATAACAAATAGTTGTAGATGAGATATAGTTCAAAATACTCAATTGATGGTTTGATGGAAATGATATCATTCCACTAGACTTGTAAAACTTGAAATTTCTATATTCACCAGGTGTGAAATAAAATAATAACAATAATGGTGTCTTCTTTAACAGTGTTTATGTTACAAGTTGAAGTTCCTGGTGCACCACTTTTGATACCCAGGATATAAGTTACACCCAGGCATATCAGGAGCATTGCTAAAGAATGTATGTACAGGGCTGAAATTTGAACCCTCAACCTCACAAGTGAATGTATAAACAACTACGGTATACCACAGAACCTCAGAAAGTCACATAGGCCTACTGATATTCGTTGATGTGTGTCTTTTCTAATTATCTTTCTCTCCTTTCTGTCGACAATTATCATTATCATTAATATACCGTATGTACAAAGCTGTAGTCTGGGACAAATCTCTGCAGGACAAATACTTGTAGATCATGTGAGATAGGCACAATTTGTCAATACTTGGTTGGAAAATGGGGTTAAGGGTTGAAGAGCTATTAATTGAGATGTATGCTCTGTATATGATTCAACCTGAATTAGCTATATCCAATGAATTAAAGCCATCTTGAGAATTTTTTTAAATATATGCATTCATGCTTAAATTTTCTTTTTCATATTTTCTCAACAATCATTTCATCTTAAATGTCAACCACATATTGTCACAACAAATTATTTTGTAATGTTCTTATGATCTCTTTATCTTACCTTCTCCTGGTACACTTGAACCAGTTGGTGATGTCTGTACATCTAGTATAGTAGATCTGATCAAACGGCTCACTGTACGATGCTGTCATAGTCTGGAAATAACTGTTAAAAGAAATCAAAACATATTGAAAGCTATTATATTGAGAGAAATCAAAATGAAAGTGATGTGTAATGTCAATCCTGGGTTTTTCCCTGTCAATCAAGGTTCACATCCAGATCTTTTCCCCATACAATTGCATTATATCATACTTCAAAGAAATGTGAAAGTACATGTACATCTTCAGGGTCAAAATGTTACCAATAATATGTATCAACGTTTTAACCACATGTCATAAACTGCACATGTTGAGCATCTTCCTGTGCAGCTCAGTAGCTCACCAATTAATTTGTTTCATATCAAGTACATGGACTGCTCTGATGCACTTGACAAAGTTGTCAAGAGCTGAGTGAGTATAGTTACAGGTATGGTGATCAGTGACTAAAGAGATAAATGTTCCTACAGTTAAATGCTAATAGTGGACGACAAATGGGTAAGCAGAAGAAATCTGTCATAGATGAATTGGTGCCAATGATTATTACATGGAATAGGATGATATTACACAGCATGGGGTCTGGAGACAAAACTTGACTCACACATCACTCACTCATGCCATTAACTCATGGTCTAATATTAGACCTCTTATAGATCATGAACTTTATAATGTGCCACTCAAGGTACTAAAGAGATCCTTTTCTTGGCTCTTGCTTGGAGAAAGAGGAGGGCAGGGCCAGCTAGGAGGGATAAGACCCAGACAGGACAGGAAGAGGAATGGGGGTAAAATAGCCAGCCCTGGGGAGGCGCTGAAGGGAAGTAAGGAGATTAGCAGCCAATACCAAGTCCAAAGAGCTAACTTCAAAACTGGGATGCCAGAGCAATTTAGCAGAGGAAAAGTACCGGTCATTTTACACCACTAATAATTATAATTTATCAGCATTCAACTACGGTAATCAAATGAATATTTTGTAATTAAAATGGATCAATTTATATAACACCTGCATTTACAGTAAATGCACATACTTAATATATCATAATATTTCATACAAATATTATCATCTCCTTCAGAGACATGATTATCAAGGTTTTAGACGAGCAATAAAAATACATGTTTAGGTATCCAATGCTGCTAATTCATATAACTCTCCATTGCAAACCTTGAAAATTGAGAAGAAAAAAATGATGAGAAACAAATTTGTTATCCCTAACTTGGTTAATCCTTCAAATATCCCCATCCAGGGTCAAATGGGAAGATACGCACCTCTCTGTTCTTGTACAGACATGGCTACCATCCACATCCAATGACAGGCTAGCATCTCCTGTCGTAAAATACAAGGCTGTCAGAACCAGCAGCACTGCTGAGCCCCTCCACATGATACTATTCCATAACTCCATTAGAAAGGCCGTGCTGGCTTGATCCGATCCCTAAACCAAATTGAACCTGACTGTTCCTACAGCCACCTGTGAGAGAAGAAATGAGAAGGGAGAATGTAGAGGTCACGTTATTCTTCTGGGGTTATACTTTCACTAAGAAATGGAATGCATGAGTCATTTATCAACCTATCGGGCACATGCACAAGTGCGAAATTGATTAACCTACAAAATGGAGATAAAGTAGGCTATCTTGTAATTTAATAGCTATTTTGGAATAGGCTAGTTATGAAATTATGTAGAAGGCTTGCATGTTTACAATATAATATGTACTGCTCTATAATAAATTTAAGAGATGTAGGGAAAAAATCAGGATACAATGGGAAGGATATAAAAGATATCAAAGTTAGCATCATTACTATTCTCTTCAGAATTATTCTCCTATTGTGACAAATACATGGGAGTATAAAACCTTCCACTCACTGTGTACGGTAAATACTTGTATTTCAATTCTCCCTGTCCCCCCCCCCCCATGCCCCCATGCATGGGACCTAATACAACAAATGGTCATTCTTTGTCTATTTCATGCTTTACCACTTGACCAGTAAAATCTCAAATCTACTACACTGTAAATATTGATTGCAATATTGCATGGTGTCCAGATGTTACATCCAACAAAATGGATGATTCATATTAGGTATTTATATTCAATGAAAGGGCATGAAGTATGAAAATTGAAAAAAAGCAAGCAAAGGACAAGTTACATTTGCATAATAATTAATATCAAATGAAATTATTAATTATTAGGCCAAGCACATACAATGCAAGCCTACATGCACAGTACATGAATGGCATTGTAGACTGGTCATACAGTCATGGCATTTGGGTGAGAGGCCCATTTGCCTGAGTTATAGCAATGACTCATTTGTGATCATGGACAGAGCCAATAATGTTCTATAATTCTTGTATTACTCACTTTTAGCATTTGTGATCATTTAATCAATTATGATCAAGTAAAAAATAATGTCTTGTTTTATTCATCATTCTATTACATTCATTTTTAGTTAAACCATGTTAGTTGTCAATATATTAACCTTTGTATGTTAAACTCAGGAACACTGTACTGTAGCATATACCCATTATTTGTTTTTATAATGATTCATCCTTGTTAAATGGATACATCATGGGCTTACCTTGCCCCACTTTTATCAAATGCCTAAATATTTGATGTCAAAATATATGATGTCAAGATAATATTGACTACTTGAGTATGGTTCAAGGTTATATTTGACCCATGCATATTAATGCATACCATAATGTTTGGAGCCATAAAGGTATCAACAAGGGTATTAAATATACTTTAACACACAGTCAATGCTCTTCTGGCTCTGTACACAAGAAAAATTATGTTAGGACTTTGAAGTTAAGATATCACAGTGATGTAAATAGCATTGTAGAAATATATCAAATGAGCATTTGTAGGGATTTCCTTAAATTTCGTAAATTTACTTCATATAACTATTTTTTTATTGTTGTGGTGTTCATTACATGCCATTTTTGCATTTCAATTGAAAGAGGGTTTTCTTTTCTTCTGAAATGAATTCCTATAATTATTTAGGTTAATGAATATATATTTTTATTATTCATCCATTAGGCCAAAAAAACAAATCATTTGGTTGTCCTCGACCGCCCGCTCGTCATTTTCGGGCCGCTCGTATTTTTTTTTTTTTTTTAATATTTTT
>JARBES010000130.1:3815727-3833563 GCA_030265145.1 Strongylocentrotus pallidus
TACCTGTGTATAAGACGCACCCCCGACTTTCAATTTTTTTCGGCGGCAAAAAAGTGCGCCTTATACACAGAGATTTATGTTACTCTGACATATTCTTTACAGCTATAGATAGTGATTTTAGAGGAAATTTTTTCTTGTTATTGTTCTGATTTTGCAGCATTCATTTGAGTACTTCCAACAGCATGAAATTAAGATCAATGGTATCTTTGTTCTTGTTAGAAGACAATCTTTGTGATGACTCCACTAAAACTGCTCAAGGCAGAATTGACTAAATCTTACAGCCAAGGTAGATAACTGTAGAAAAAAGAATGACAAAAGTAAGAAACGTGGGGTCATTTGTACATGATGAAATGATCCTATGATGCATACTCTGGCAACAGTTACTACACCATGCCAAACTTAAACCTGGATCAAACAGGCTATCTAAACCTGATAAAATACAATCATAACTCTAAACCTAACCTTATATCTTGATGAAATAAAGCCTAGAGTTATTGTTTCCAGAACAAATGTAAGGTCACTGTCCATATATTTTTTTAAAGAATTAAAAAAAAAAATCTGTTTTCGAATTTCGCAGTGGTGGTCACCCCTACTTGACGGGCCTGGCTGTGGCAGGAGGGATCTACTGCTACGGGCTCGAGGGGGCTATCATTGGACCCATCCTGCTCTGTGTCCTCTTGGTAGCAGTCAATATCTTCAGCACTGTGATGCAGGGTACAAGAGGGCTACCGGCTACCCCTGCCCTACTCCTTGGGTTGCAATCACAGCCAAGAGAGAGGAGATTGAGGTTTGAAAGGTAAAAGGGTCTCTTATTTTCAGTTATTCATATAACATGTATACTGTTGACTTCTCAACAGTCTTGATTTAGCATATATGTTATAGAATTATTAAATGTAGACCTTTTAATTTTCGCTCAAAATGTTGATGTCTATACATTTCCCAGATCCTAAAACCAAAGAAATATGTTTTCTCAAACAACAAAAAATAGTACTTCATCATTTATTTTTGTGCATTTCAATTATTCAGCCCAGACTGAGGACCAGTAGTCAAATGAGGTAGTACAATGACATTAAAATAGAAGTGTCAGATTTTTGGATGGGACATTACTCTATATAGCACATTTAATCACACTAACTTGTTTTGAGTGGTTTTGACTATTCTACCTGTTAAGTTGAGTGTGACTTCTTGCAATCATAACACCAAGGCACTTCATCACTGTTAATCTTTTTAAACAGCTGCTGTTACAGTGTACCGCTCACCAAAACATGTTTTACTCTTAAAGTGAGAAGTTCTGTGTGGCTAACTGTATTCAGAATATGAGCTTCAAATATTACTTCTACAAAGAGATGGTAGTTTAAATATATTCTCAGTATACACAAGAAAAAATTGTTGAAAAGACTACTGGTAGTCAACACGGCGTACATGCTTGCATATATGGAACCAAAACCCAACTTGGGTTCTGTGGATGAGTTTTCATGTTATCCTTTATTTTCTTCATACTTGTAGAATGCTAGGTAAATTTGTTGAGGTTGATGTCATACATTCTAAATTTACTTAAATTATTACTCTTTCAGATGATTGGTACACTTTAAGTTTGATAAAGGAATCACTTTCACTATTAACAACCGTTCTTGTTTCAATTAACATAATGTCACCACCCAGGACTTAAATGGGATTTTGTTTACCCATTTAATTACATTTCCATACTCCTATTTATTTTATCTTCTACTACACTGGCAGAATGTTTTTTGTTGTTGTCATAATAGAAATTAGTACATGTATGCCCTACGCTTTTGAGATGCAAGTTTCATGTTCACATTTTTATGAAAGTGTGTAAGAAAATAAACAGATCTTTCAATGTGCACCATTTTAGGAATGAGATTTTATGTGTTTGGGATGTGCTAACTTGAGAAATCTACGTAAACATTGTTGATATCATTTTATCTTCTTATTCAACATTATATTTTAAGGTGGTTTTTATTGATGTTTATTAAATATTATTTCATATTTTTGCCTAATTGTTTTGTACACCTTATGATTGAAAGTACTTCTGTAACTTGGATTTGTTTTCTCTCTTTCTTCTTTTCTTCACAGATCTGATTCTGGATAGTTGACTGGAAAAACAGAAATCTCTTCTCTGTGCTTAGCTTTCATTTTATATACTTCAGGGGGTTATTTTTTTAATAATGTGCAAAGTAGCTTTCTTTTTAGATTTGCCTGTTAGTTTCATTGCAATTTTATAGGGATGGGATTTGCTGTTGATGTTGATTGCTGTTTTGCATGCTGAATTCTAAATACAGAGTGTGAGTATGTCTTGCCAATTTTACTGTCACTATTTTCTTATAATTTTACCATATTTTTAAATCTAAAATTAGAATTCAGAAACTAGACTTATTGGCATAAAATGCAGTCATTATTGTGGAATTTGATCGAATCTTGTAAATTAATTTTCATCAGGTTTTTGAATAAAAATCAAATTTTGGGTACTCTACTTGGTATCAACTTTATTTATGTGATATTTAAGTGCAAATAGTGTTACCTATTTTATTTTTGGAAACTGATGATTCCTTTCTCTTAAGTTTTTATGGATTTTTAATTCAAATCATAACAACATTCAACATACTCTGTAATGTAATGACATCTGGAAATTTTTTCAAAAAATAAAATCAATTATCGGTACACATTGAATAGAACCAAGTATTTGCACAGAAGGAGCAATGAGATAGCTGAAATGATTAAACTCACTCATTTAGAAAGTCCATACTCTCCTACAGTAAATTTATCATTATGCAACTATTACTGCTCTTTGTAACTTGAGTCAACCACATTGAATGTTTTTTATATGAAGTAGGTACTGCCTTGTGAATTGTGCTTTGACTTTATACGTGTGTATGGATTCATGTGAAGTACTATAAACCTTATGTTAGTTACAGGGTATTTGTTGAAAAGTCTAATGAAATTGGAATTCATTATTTTACTCTACCTTGACTTGCTGTAAATGGTTTCACGTCTTCTAGGTTCATTTAAATAGGGCAGCTAATATATGCATATACTCTACTCCGCTTGATACAAAGTATCATATTATTATATATTATATTGCACAGGCTATAGTTGAGCCCCCATAATAAGGTACTAAGGCATTCAGGGATTGTCTTCTTACCAAGTACCCATTTACTTCGCCTGGGTGGAGAGTGGCAAATGTAGATTAATGTCTTGCCAAAGGACATTAGTGCCGCAGCAGGACTCGAACCGCAAACCATGAGATCCACAGTCCAGTGACGTGTCCACTAGACCATGGTACCTCTACTCCTTCCTTCTTTCTTTTACATACAACTAAGTTTACCATGTCCTATATCATGACTATTTTTATAGGTTGCAATAACAACAGAAACAAATTCTAGCATTTTCCCTATTTTCCAAGAGCAAATATAAGACTGCAATAACTGCATACATACAAAATTAAATTTCTGAGGTATTTTTTGTAACCCTGAAGTTCTGGAAGTACTTGACAAATTTTGTAAAGCAAATAATTGTTCAAGTCTTAGTCATGTATTGTAGTATATTATCAAACACTGTGCAATGTTGTAGTTTCAAAATGCATTTTTTAAATATGATAATTTTCCCCTCTAAGAAGTGCTATATATCTTTTTCTTTCTTCAAAGTATGTGTATGTGTTTATATATGTCTGAGAACTCATTGGCCAAGGGAATATTTTACATAGCTCATTCTTGCTTCCTTGTTAATAAAATTGTACTTCTTTAGAAGTAGTATTTAGATATTTAAATATCAGTAATTATAGCGTTATTTTAGTTCATTAATGTGTTTTCTCCTTTTACATTACCATATGTATTTCTTCATCATAAAATAGCATGGTTTCTTTGTTTTGTCATTTTTATAATTCTAAATCAAAATAATAAGGACTGTAGTGTTTTTTTAAATTTTCAGTCCTCATTATTTGCATGTCATGAGCAGTGATAGGTAGATGTATGTTGGGATAAACTTGTCAGTGTAATATCAATAGCTTAGAAACCTTTGAATAGTTCTTATCAAAGTATTTGTATAGAATCGCTCAACTCTCAAAAATCAAAGAACTAAACAGTTTTGAACTTGAAACTGTAATTATTGTATGTATTGTGTTATTATTATACTGAAATCATGTACTGAAATTTTTGAGTTGATTGGTTTAATGATTTATTAATTGTTTAAAGGAAAGAGTTAAATCGGGGCTCTAATTACCTTTTAAGATTACACAACATTTTGCAGTGATGGATTTTTATGTTCACAAACCAGCAATTGTAAACAAAAATTATATCCTATGTATAAGTACATCAACACTGCTTGGTACTAATTACAGGTACTGCTATTTGTAATGTTATCAATCCGTTTGATGTTCCTGCTTGGCCTGTGGATTCTCATTAGGGTCAATGAAATTTTTCATGTGCTAATTTATTAAGATTTACTGATCTTTCTTTCTTTCTTTTAATTTTTTAATTGTAAATTGTACATATTCAAGCTACTTTGCTGTGAACTGGCAACTTTTATAGTTTGCCTCTGAATAAGAAAATTGCATGGAGTGTTGTTTATAATGTGAAATTGTGTATTCTATTAAATGTACCGGTGCTCAGATTTTTTGAAAATCTTTCTGAAACACTAGAAAACTGAAACCCATTTATGGTCTTCTATTAATCACATTCTATTAGAGTGGTGGGTTTTCCAAAATATTTTATAATGTACGTTTCAAAATAGATATTATGGCATTCTTATATGTTATCATGTTTTGCCAACATTTTAATTTATCAACTTTAACTCTCTAATGATATGCTATTACATCATATTTCATGAATACAATTGATTGTGAGCATTGAATTCACAGATAACTCATGCTGATAAGTAGTATCAAAATACAAAATTGTAATGAAATAAATTCCCATGGTTAAATTTTGTATCTAAAGTTAGGGAATGAGATTTGTTCAGCTCAACACATAGAAGTAATACATTTCTCTTTAGTGATTGTTCATCTCCTGTAAAGCAACTCTAAAAGTTTAATTGCAATAGCTACTGTACAGAATTCAGATAACTGATTTATATAATTGTTTACTTTTTATCATCTCTAACAATAGCTTCAAGCGTTTACAAGTCCTGCCAATGTTGTCATACTCGTGTTTCATTTTTTAAAGAAATATATATACATTCATATCATCCACAATGTGACCTCTATGTGACACCTAAAATGGATAGATAATTGATCTACAAGAAAGATATCTCTCGTAGATATATGAAAATCCACTTGCTTATCTTATAATTTGGTGCCAACTAAATTGATATCAGTATTTCTTTAATATTTGTGTAAGCATCTCCATCAACATCTTCCTTTTCATATCATATCAAAATATGTTTGTGTGGTAGAATAGGGTACGTGCAAAGCATGCTTCAATATTATTGTATATTTCTCAGAACTTTTTGCAAAGATTTGATGTACTAGCTATTTATGCTGATTTTGGATTGTTGAATAAATCTAATACTTGTTGACACAAAAAATGCTTGAAGGATCTCTTTTGCGTTGTTTAAAAAAAAAATGTATATTCTAGTTTTGATGTTGCAAACAGGTGTATTCTATTCCAAATGTTCCTTGAATTATGAAACACACTTTGGTTTCAGTGTTGCTACTACTTGGTCTGAAATAAATTATGCCAACAAAAGAAACAAGGCAATTTACAGTAAGTTAGAAAATATGCAGAGATATTTGAATAATTTCTTCTGCTCTACAGATTGATTGATTGATTGATTTTTATTCGCCAAGCTCCCAACATACAACAATATACAAGAATAACAGATCAAAATTAAGTCAGCTTGAACAGGATAACCCACGAAAGCTTGAGAGCTTATTTCCAGTAGGGTCCCCGACAGACATGTACAAAATGAATAAGTTAAAAATAGTAATATTTACAGACAGATAAGAATAAAATCTTATTAAAGATAATAATGATGATAATAATAATAACAACATTTATTAAACTGATGATAGCAATGATAATAAGTACAAGAAGGAGAAGAAGAAAAGGAGGAGGAGGAGGAAGAAGAAAAAGAGGAGGAGGAGGAGGAAGAAGAAGAGGATCGATGAATATGTAGAATTTCTATAACGTACAAAAACATAAGTATACAAAATGAAATAGTATGAACCGGCAGAATTAAGAATAAAAATTTCAATCATATATCATGTCAGTCGCTTCTTTAATTTCTCTGACTCTCAAGTGTTAGGTATTCCTTTAATTTCCTCTTAAAATGATATCAAATCAAATCAAATTAATTTAATAAAAAGTAGGCCTAATCCACAATTATGGATTATCATCAACGTAAAAACTGTTCCAATAAAAGGTATATATATACTAGTATAGGAATATGAGAGATATCAGATAGCTCTCGCTCTCTCTCTCTCTATCTCTTTTCCTCCTAGCTCTCCCTGTTTTTCTTGGACTTTGTCCCTGCCGGTGTCATTCCCCCTTCGTAACTGTGGTTCTGTGGAAATAGCAGGTTTCCCCGAATATCTTGGCAACAGCTTGATGGCGATGCGGACAAAAGCTGGGGACAGTCCCTTTTGTTTCTTCATACAGCTGGTTTCTGTGGACTACAGTACTTGAATGCATGAATGCGGCCGCAGAAAGATCGTTCGAGAACTCACACTGCGCATGCGCTTCCGCGATATAATGATTTTGCAAACTATTCTGTACGAATGAATGAAAGCCGGTAGAATACATGTGGAATTCTGGAAAGAAGGAACACGACGGCTTGAATCTCTTAAGTGAATGAAATATTGAAATACAGACAATAATACGAGTATTAAACGCATCGAGAGAAGGGTGAGTACTTGTTACTACTACATATATTAAAGAGATATAAGTGAGGAACTTTCCGAATAATTTTCTGGTCGCCCGGCTTTGTGCATGCAGTTGGTGGCATGGCCAGTGCATATTGATGTGAGACGTGTAGGCCTAGGCCCTATTGTGATAATCTGATATGAGCTGAGCAACTGCATCAATGAATCATGAATGTAAAAAATGTATTCGAAAAATCTGAGTAGATAGTCCATGCTATAGTTGAGTTCATTGATTTGATGCTTGTGTCAGAACAGCGATGTACGGTTTAGAATCTTGGAATATATGTGAAGACGGTAGAAAATAGGGCGCTTGTAAGTAAGTTGTTGTTCACAACTGCATTTGACCATTTTTGGACCAGTGACTCTAGATCTACTTCTATTCTGCTACTTGTCAAAGCCTGTTCAGCATCTAGACAAGGGTGATCTTCTTCCGACGATGGACGGCTTGTGTGAATTTGTGCCGAAATATATACATGATTCCTAACTATAACACACCAAAAGTCATCTCTTCCACAATTGTTCAAATAACGGTCATGATTTAAAAGTCATTATCTTCTTACCTGTTTCGTGTCAATTTTCTTATCTTTTTTGGAGTATTTTTCCTAAAAACAAGGCATCGATCACTTTCTCACCAGTAGCCAAAAGAGTAGGGGCGCTGGTCCGAGAATAAGGATCGTCTCCGTAAACGCGGACGGACTCGTCCTAGAAAGTAAGGTTCGTCTGCATTTATGCGGACAATTCTTATTTCCGATCTACACGTTGGCAATGCGAAAAAACATTCCGCAACGATGCTCCTCGATGCATTTCACATTCACTCTGCACAGAGACTTTCACGTTCTAAACGATAAAACCTTTGGAAGATGGACAACCCATAAAAGTAAACAGTAAACTGGGGGTATTTTATTATTCTGAATCCATTTTTCGCTTTCCTAGCGCGCGTATCGGGATCCCACACCCGCAGAGCACCGAGAAAGAAAAAAATGTGTAGGATCCTTATTAAGCCTTGAATTCAGCAAACTCGCTGCGCACCTTTTTAAACTAAATCACTATCAAATTGGCAATGCAAAACAGATTTGTTTGTGTATACGGCATGTCAGAAAGAGATGCAGGTATTCATCTTCTAAGCAGCGTACTCTCTTGCCTTTCTAAGCATACACTTTCTGTCGAGTAGCCTAAAGAGTAGGGGCGCTGGTCCGAGAATAAGGATCGTCCGCATAAACATTTAGGTAAACACGTACACATGAACAATTTAACATGATATTGCTTCACATAAGAAAGGTCTTTGAGGGGAGACTACCATGACTCATGCAAGAGCATTTGTCATACAGGAAATTGATTCCCTGTTAAGTCACTAAAAGTATCCGTGTTTGTAGTCTTGCCTCCAGATGTACTCAAAGAAATATCTTCCATACTCATTACTAAAGAGAATTGAAATACGCCCTTAAGTCAGAATAATGTTTCAGAACCATTTTTCCTCATATTGTCCAGTCTTGATTTTAAGCTGAATGAGTTGGCCCTCCTTGAACTATTTACATGTACTCTAATCTGGTTCTTGGTGATAGAGACTAAGCTGTCTTTTTTCCAGACCCTAGTCAACATCTTTTGAGAGGTGAAAAATCCCATTTAGTTCTACAGGATGTCATTTGCATGCAACATTGAAACAAAATTGCAGTGTGTATGAGTACTTGTATAACTTTTAAGTGATCAAGAAACTGCAAGAGAAGTTTTCTGAAAGAATTGGTCAATATTCTGAATCAATATGATCACCAGTAGATATTTTTTTAAATTTTATTTTCGTCTTGTGAAACCAGTAAATAGAGATAAACAAGCATACAAGTAAATCTGTTGTTGTTGATATGATTAATGGTGCTTGCCATCTATTACCTTCTCTTTCCTTTGATTAATGGTATATATTTTATGTTATCTTACAGATATTGCACCAGAAGACTGTGAATTTAAGGTAAGATGGTAAAAGAAACTCAATACTATGATGTTCTTGGTGTGAGAAGTAATGCGACAGAGGCAGAATTAAAGAAGGCATACAGGAAACTTGCACTCAAGTATCATCCAGACAAGAACCCTGATGAACCAGAAAAGGTATGTACATTGAAGAGTAACAAGTATGTGATGTTCGTTCTTCTGTGTCATTTTATGTGATATATTCAATATTTTGATGTCAACTTACCAGAAGTCATATATGAAAGTACATCAAATCTTTTGTGTTTAAAGGTGATAATCTCTTTAGAATATATCGTAATGCAGAACGGGGGAAAATTCAAGTCTTTGTTTATTTATTTGAGAGAAAAGAGAAGATATCTCGCTATCTGTTTGATATGCAAGATTCTATTAATAGCTTTGCTATTATTAAATGTCTGGGATTATTTTCATGTTTTCTCTTTTTCCTCCAAATGATCCTCATGATTTTTATATTTTTATAATAAAATCTTTTTTCCTTTCATTCTCCTTGTGCTTTGTGCTACGTCTCAATCCAGTTCAAGGAAATCTCTCTAGCATATGAGACTTTATCGGATCAAAAGAAGAGGAAAATATACGATGAAGGAGGAGAACAAGCCGTCAAAGAAGGCGGCTCAGGAGGGGGCATGCACGACCCCATGGACTTGTTTGACATGTTCTTTAAGTTTGGGGGTGGGTCAAGAGGTCGGGAGAGGAGAGGCAAGGATGTGATCCATCAGCTGGCAGTCACTCTAGATGAACTGTACAATGGATCCGTAAGGAAACTGGCTCTTCAAAAGCAGGTTGTGTGTGACAAGTGTGAAGGTAAGGACTATTCTACTTCACTGATTGGTAGTTACTGAATATGATTGGAATGTATTTTGAATCAAACAGAAGATTGTGTTAGGAAGAGACTCGTTTAGAGAAATATTAGTTAAGTGCTTATCAGATCTTGTTTAAATAAGAACACAAAGTCAGTTTGAAATGATGCAGGGAAGTTTAGTAATCACTTTAAACATATAATTGTTCAGATTCTGTGACTGTCAAATATTTGGCATAATCAAGCCCCTAAATAGAGGAAAATTTGCATATAATTTACTTGAAACTTACATGATGAGAGAAATTATGGTAATTCTGAGACAAATTAGTTCACACAGAACTTTGATTTTCCTGAAAATGTCTACTGACTTTCTAATGGCACTGGAACAAGGAATACATTTCAGTAAAATAATATAAAACAGTTTCATGATATTTGTTTAAAGAGTTTGAATTACATTAAATAAAGCGGACTAGTGGATTATCTTAATGCACTGTCCAATAGCTATAATATTAACATGTATGTTACTTGCAAGACTCTTGCACAAACTAGATTTATGCAGTGTTTTATCCCTTATTTATAAGCTTCACACCAAAATCATTCATCTGTCATGTATGTTATTTACATTATATTAGTTATTAACAATTTCTTTTTAAAGTCTGAACTTACATGCACCAATCAATCAATTCAATTCAATGTTGGTCTTTTCTTCCTGGATCTCTACTAAACTTGCAGGAAGAGGAGGAAAGAAGGGAGCAGTAGAGAAGTGTGGGACATGTCGTGGCTCAGGTATGCAGGTGCATGTACGGCAGCTAGGTCCAGGAATGGTCCAGCAGATCCAGTCCATGTGTTCCTCATGTGAGGGACAGGGAGAGCGCATCAGTGCCAAGGACAGGTGCAAATCTTGTCAGGGTCAAAAGGTCATACGGGAACGCAAGATTTTAGAAGTTCATATAGATAAAGGTATAGTATATGTTTACACTATCTTAACCCTCGGAGCTTTGGTATGATCAGACTGTCTCAGTCATGAAAACAGTAATTGAATAATGGATTACAGCAAGTGGATACATTAGTTAATCTGAATCATATTATTTTATTTGTAGTTGTTTTGAAATGTTTTAACACTAAACCCAACATATCTACTTGCGTTTTACTACTCATCGTTAGCGTAGTAATCCACCTAACATTTTTGATTTATGGAGCACCTTAAAGGTTGACAAACATAGGTTTAAGAGTGGAGAAATTGTATACATTGTGGGTTGTATAGTGGCAGACCCACTCTCCAGCCCCCCTAAAAGCAAGACCAGAATCTAAAAGAAGAAGAAGAAGCAACTAATTAGTTTGATGGCTATTTCCTTTGCATTCAACACTAATATGCCCATTAAGGAAACAAGTGTTGTCCTCCTGCCCTTTAAACGCTTTAACTAGCAGGAAGTACTAATTTTGCTACTGTGTATAATAGGCCTACTGGTACTTTGTACTCTGTTTCATGGTGTTGAAGTGTACACTGTGCTTTGAAGTTGACATTCATTGATATTGATTCTTACAAATTATAATAAATTTATATACAATGCGTCCCAGAAAAAACGAAACCGAGAGTTATCAATGTTTTATCATAACTTAATCACAATTGTAATTAATAAATGACAATATTTGTAAAGCTTTAATAGGTCCTCCTCTTTCATTTGATGCAACTCATAATGACGCATTTGTGATTTAAAAAATCAATTTGAAGAAAGGGTGCCGAAAAGTCATTTGGTGGACGGTATCTGAATTTCAAAGAGAAAATCTCATTCTTGAAAGTTCATTTTCTACCCTTTCATATGACACCTTAATCAGGAAAAATGAGCTAGAAATAACAAAGTTCTGTTTTTTTTAAAGTAATGCTTGCATTTCCATGCTTTTATTAAACAAATTTGTTTTAACTGGCTGTCTGCCAGAATTGACAAAAGACTTCACTCCGTTTTGTTGACGATCAGCCATAGACGAAAGAGTTCATGCATGGCTGATTGTCAATGAAACAAAACTGTACATCAGTAGAAGATTAGCATACCAAAACAATATTAAAAAAGCAGGTCTTGAAATTTAAAAAAAATCTAATGCAGAAGAGAGTAATCAGTATGTTGGAATTGATATTTCTGGAAGGAAGCAATGAGGAAGTGCTGACACCTCACATCAACAACAACAACAACCCATAAGAGGGGAAAATATACCAGTTAATTGCTGTCTTCTAAAGGAATCAGCCTTGGCACAATACAGAAATCATATACTGAATATTATCCCCCCTTTTTTTTTTGTTAGTTAACAATTACATGATTAAGAATGAGATGATATATGTATGCTGTTGCTTTCATGACACCAACATTAATTTCTGTTATCATTTTTAATGAAACCAGGTATGAAGGATGGTCAGAAGATCACATTCCGTGGAGAAGGAGACCAGGAGCCTGGGCTGGAGCCTGGAGACATCATCATCATCCTGGATGAGAAGCCAAACGAGATGTTCAGGCGGCGAGGTAACGACCTCCTCATCATGGCCTGTAAGATTGAACTGGTAGAGGCACTCTGTGGATTCCAGAAGATCATCAATACCCTAGATAAGAGGGAGATTGTCATCATGTCACACCCAGGTAAGAGTTGCAGAAAAGAAACTCAACTGATACTATTTTATAGTGAATTCATGAGATATGGGGTCTTCAAGTTTTGGAATCTTCAATTGTATTTGATCAATGGTACTGCTTCTTGAAATGTGTTCCAGAAGGCTGTGTTATTAAACGAATGAATGGAAATAATCATCCATTTAATACATTGGCAAAAAAACCTACAGTTGGTCTATTTTTACTCTGCATTCATTGAAACTGCATTAACATGATGTACACACAAAATATAAGCTCTCCTGTTAGTCCTTATACTGACCCATAACACTAGATATGTGATTGCTTGTGAGTTGTTATTGCTAGCTGCACAAATGTAAAGCCTTGTTCACATTAAATTGCCGATGTAATCCATTGAGGCATACTAAGATGATATAAAGCCTCGTTCAATATGACACTGCCAAATTGGGGCAATTTATTTTATTTATATCATAATGTAAAATGTGATACGCTTCTCATTTCTGAATCTTATAACTCAGAGGTCAGTGAATACGTTCAAGTTCTTTGTTACATGCAGTTGCCATTCAATTTGCATTTTGCACATTTAAAAAAAACATGCAGGTTTTTTTTTCAGCCGTTTACTGCGCCATATCTGAACAGAAAATACCCTGTGGTTTACAAGGTCATAGATGAACAAGCCTCAAAGTTTTTGTCTGACATCAACATTTCTATCTCGTGTATTCCATTTACAGGTGAGATCGTGAAACCAGGCGACATCAAGATGGTCGTGGGCGAGGGAATGCCTCTGTACAAAAATCCCTTTGAGAAGGGGCGCTTGATAATCCAGTTCCAGATCAATTTCCCGGAGAACAATGCCATCCAAGAGAAGAACCTTGAGAAGCTAGAAGCCATCATGCCGGCCCGTGAGGATTGCATTGTTACGGATGATATGGAGATGGTTACTCTCTCAGATTATACCTTAGAGCATGAATCCAGAGGTCACCATGGAGGTGGAAATGCATATGATGAGGACGATGAAAATCAGATGCCCCGCGGCATGCAATGCCAGTCACATTAATAGGGATAATGTAACCTATCTGTATGTTCAAAGGGAAGGACTTAAAATGTGTTCCTTCTGTTGAATGTTAGAGTTGCGTTGAATTTTTCCCCAAAAGCTAAATCCAACATAAGGTGGAATAATGCAAGCCTAAAATGAGTATTAATTGTGTCCTCTACATAAAAGATATTTACATTATCAAGTATCATTTCTTTTGATGTTCAGACACATCAACACTAGCCAGTAAAGTATGTTATGTGTAGGACACAATTAGTATTCTCCATGATCATATCACAAATCCCCCAACCAGCATAAATGAAATGAGATGCATTTTGTGTGTACACAGACAAAAATCTACTGTGTGCAATAAAG
Organism: Strongylocentrotus pallidus; assembly: GCA_030265145.1. Classification (NCBI taxonomy): domain Eukaryota; kingdom Metazoa; phylum Echinodermata; class Echinoidea; order Camarodonta; family Strongylocentrotidae; genus Strongylocentrotus; species Strongylocentrotus pallidus. The sequence continues at coordinate 3,829,395 of JARBES010000130.1, forward strand.
GGCGTGATACAAGTGCTTTTCAGTTTATTGCTGGACATTTTAGTTTTGTTCAGGGAACTATGCCTCCACACGGCCATTTGTCCTTTGTTTTAGTTCCCTATTTTCATTTTCTTATATATTTCAAATGCTTATTATAGTTTATACCTTTGTATTGTTCTTATTGAAAGTGGAAACGAATAAAAATGAGTTGTAGGGAATTTTCCTACCTCTAGTGGAAACGATGAGCTCTTCACGGCAGGAGTAAAAGTAAGTACAGAGTATGATAGTTTTTTAAAGACCGATAAGTTTATAGTGTGTTTACATGTAAATCTCTTTCAGATCCATCATCATTACTTTTTTTTTTGTACCAAAATTGTTTCAAATTGATTGTAAAAATAATGTAGTTTCCCAATTTGAATACATTCTATTTTTTGTACCTCAATTTTTTTAAAGACATTTCTCTTACAGAATGTTTTGTATTTAGTTCTATTTATCATTATTATGCAAATAAGTGGGGAGAATGCAGACTCAAATGTCTATGCACACTATCTTGCGCCGTCACAAACCATGCAAATATTCTTTTCTAACACAGAATATTCTGCAGAAATTAAGAACGAGGTTATGATTTGTGAAACAAACATGTATAATTCACATGTCAATCCAGTATTATCCATATTCCATGCATCCAAAGTCCTTGAAATTTTGACCTCTTTTTTTGTTTATGTTCTTTCAATGTGGTTTGTGAATTCATGCTAGTCAGTTACTTGAATATGCATGTGAAATATTACCATTCAGTGGAAATAATACCTATATGATAGAATGAGGGGATGACCATTTTCTTTTTTAATCGGTCATTCCAAGAACATTAATGATATATGTGTAATAGATTATTTAAAAAAATCATGTTTAAATGTTTGTTTGATTGATTGATTGATAGATAGATATAAAAACTAATAAAAGGATTAATGTGTTATGATGAAAAGTGGTACAATTTTCAAATGAGATAAGTTTTTAATTGTCTTTTTTAAAATGATAAGTTGCCATGAGATATGAACTGCAACGTTTACAAGGAAGGTGCTCTATGAGATATGCGCATGAGGACAACGGTGTCTATTATAACTATGTCTCTATTCTTATTATACAGTTTTGCCTAGTTGATGTTGTAGGAGTAGAAAATTCAGAAAAAAATGATGGCATCAATTTTTGTATCAAATAATCTTGAAGTATTTGTGCAATTTAGATTGTCTTATGAAGTGTTTGAAAGTCTTGTCAATTTGTACATATATGTAGCCTATTGATAAAGCCAATATCAGGCATGGGACTCATTTGATTGTTTCCACAAAAGGCTTCCATAGTCTGACAGAAAAGAACATTGTATTCTCTCATTCTCTCAAGATATAACCATATGTAGCATTTATTTATTACTTTGCACAGTCATATTTAAGGTGACATGTAAAAGTGTCTGGTTTTGAATCATTGATTGATTTGTTTCAAGTTAGAAGAACTAAGGCAGGATTCTATCATCCTTATCAAAAGCTAATACTTCATGTATTTTATTACTTTTAATTGTTTGAAGAATTGGAATTTTTTCAAGTTACTCACTTGCGTTTGGAGGACCCGTATTCAATTCATTACAGGTAATTAAATTATGTCAGTATTGTACTTGGTGTTTCGCTTAGCTAAGTAAAATGGCTCGAGTCTAGTTCAAATCACATCTAATTACATGCATTGTACTTTACTTAGCCAACTTTCAGGGGATTACTTCCCGATGGCCGTTGTGATGTCACGTATCAATTAATCATTATGCACAATGAACGCATTGCTTCAAATTCACAATTACATGTATATTATTTGCTGAGCGTTATTATGATCTGTGTATAAAACCACATGCCTTTCAATCAAGGCTGCCAAAATAAAACCTGCTAGGGAGTTGTCTAAAACTTAGTAAATACTGAGTGAAATACCTGTTTTTCTGGCCCAAGTATTGAATTGAATATTGGTGTATGGTTTGTCTGCCGTATTTGTGTGTTCCTGTCCCACCTCATTCATTGTAAATGTATTTGAATGAACCAATTCCTTGTCCTTTAGACCATTCCATCTCTTCTCATTATCATTCATACTTTGCCACATTGGCAACTTGTTCTTAAAATATTGAAGTGACATTTTCATAGACACAGCTGTAAAACCAGAAACTTTTGCATGCATCAAATATACACAAATCTTACAAGTGGTTCAGATACGCCAAAGTTACATGCCCAAAACATCACAACTGACACAACATTGACTTTGAGCAATGCGTTAAAGTTTCTTGCTATGAAAAATCACTCCCATGTCATGATTATTTCTTGTACTACAAAATATTGGTATGATGTACATTAAGTAAACAAGGCAGTATGGTATTAAGAGAGATATTTCACAGTAATGGATTTTTTTTGGTTACAATGTGAAAGATATTCAACATTCACAGTATTGTCATTTGTGTCATATTGTCTATGAATTCCCTGGTCTGTGGGTTAAATTTCATGGTTATTTTTTAGGTTTGCAATAATTTTCTAATAATTTTATGGAATAAAGGCGTATCGCAAAGGCATTTAGCAATCATCTTCGTCTTTTACAACGCACTTTGGACCTCTACATGCTTTGGTTGCATACTTTGTCACTTATCATGAGCATATGATGTACATGTACTTGGGCATTTTACTGGTGTCAAGCTAATTTATGTGCCAAAATGGAGATGGTTCAAATTTCATATCAAATCAAATTTTGATTTTGTTTGTCCCATGTTCAAAATTCTCTGGATCACTTCATTAGTACATTACATAGCAAAGTTTAAAAGGAAAGTACATCTAAAAAACAGAGAAATAAGAATGAAAATCCATGTTCAAAAGCTAGGATTGACTCTGAACTGTAGCGGTTGGAAATTAACATTGGTACGGTGGAATACAATATATATCTTTTTTATTTGCTAATACATGTACTGTTTTAATTCTAATATTGGGTAACTTTGAACAATTTTGAATTTCATGTCAGAATTAATTCTCCATGATTATGCTGTATAAGGCAGACGTCGCACAACACATTTTTGTTCTCCAATCGGAACGAGTATTTGCAAGTAGAGTATTATTACCTTCTCTCTGGCATTGTGTGACATATTGTATGTTCCCTTAGCCAGCTAACTTGTATAAATTAGAAAAATAAGCATCTGTAAAATTTAGGAGGATCTTGTATATTTATTCTTGTGTGAATAAATTCAACAAAGGTTTTTATTCTGTATTTATAAGCTATAACGCAAGAGAGTTGTGATGTCTAAATACAAGTAATAAATATTGATTAATCAAGTTGTATCGAAATTTGTGTTGCTCCATCTACTTTTTATTTTTTGCAAAGTAGGAACATTCATTTTCCTTTTAAATATATGTACTAGAAAAGATTTTAAAAAAACAAAAGGAAAATCCGCCATATCACACTTTGGGGGCCTTTTTTAACACAAGCATAAGTAAACGCTGTCTTCTTTGTCAATGGAGCCTGAATTTGAAATCAACAATTTATAATAAAAAGGGAATTAATTTTAGTTGGATAGAACTAAAGAGATGGTGAACAATAGTTATATTAGCTTAGTGAGAGAAAGAGAGAGGGAGTGAGAGAATGAGAAAAAGAGAGGGGGAGTGAGAGAATGAGAGAGAGAGAGGGGGGGGGGGATGAAATGACTAATAATGAGGTGAGTTGGCTCTGCTTGTAAAGAGTCTGCCTGTCGAACCACAGATTGTGGATTTGAATCCAGCCTAGGGGATAACTGAAGTCTGTGTTGTTTGTTAACGTGCACCTCCCCTGTTTCATAGATGCAGGCTATGTCACAGAGGAAAAGACTGTCCCTTGGATAGGATGTTAAATGGAGGCCCTGTTTAGAGAAGAATCACCACCTTTTCAGATTAAGAACCCATTGCATTTTTCGTATAAGAGTAGGGGAAATCCCAAGTTGGTCCACCTGCACACCCCAATCAGTTACTGAGTACTGGGAGGAGAGACCAGAGGGTTACAGTGATTGTTTGTTTATCACTTCCCTGGCAGCCAGAGGACCAGTTATACCAAATGTTTGGATCATCCTCTCTCCCCCTCTCTCTCTCTCTCTCTCTCTCTCTCTCTCTCTCTCTCTCCCTATCTCTCTCTCTCTCTCTCTCTCTCTCCCTCTC
>JARBES010000130.1:4525428-4540357 GCA_030265145.1 Strongylocentrotus pallidus
CTAGTTGATAAGCATATTAGCATACACATGCTTTAGCAGTCACGCAAAACAAACACTGGCAAATTATTATTCAATAACATCTGAGAATGTATTCTATTATCTAGATCTATAAAGAATAAATTTCGCTGCCGGCTGCGGTCAATGGAGCATGCCATACAACAGAATAAAACAAAAAATATTTTGTCAATAGATGGCGTATTCCAATTTACCTTTCGTCATGATTGAGATGAGTTGTGTGACGAGTAGACCCATTTCCCTCAAGCCATCTCTCTCTCTCTCTCTCTCGCTCTCTCTCTCTCTCTCTCTCTCTCTCTCTCTGTCTCTCTCACTCTCTGTCTCTCTCTTTCTCTTTATTTCTCTCTTCCTAAGTCTGTCTCTCCCTAGCTGCCTAGCTGTAATTTTTCAGTTAGGCTGATCATTTTATTAATTCACGTATGATCCGCAATCTGTAATCAATTAGTCATAATATAATACATTATTACAATGGTGACTAATCTTGAGAAGGTATGGGGGATTTTTTTTTAAATGTCATAATACAGTTGGACTCTTATAATAATTCGTCTTCATTTGTTGAAAATTCTTTAATAAACTAATATAAGGTGCATGAGGGAAAAGGGAAAATGAAGAATAAAATATCGCTCCCGTTCTTTCCAAGACGTAACCCCTCGTATTTACAAAAAGATCAAATGAGAGAAAGTACAAGCGATAGAGCAGGAGAGAGGGAAAAACAAGGGGTAGAGGGGGAGATAAAAAAAAGATAAAGCAAGAGAGAGAGAGAGAGAGAAAGAGAGAGAGAGAGAGAGAGAGAGAGAGAGAGGTGAAGGGGGAGATAATAGAAGATAACACGAAGCTCGGTTTTAGTATTCAGTATCTCGTAATTATTCATTTCGTAACCCCGTATTCACCTGAACAGGAGCAATCTCACAAAAAGAACGTTTACTTGTCGAATCTAAAACCAAACAGCAAATAACTTTTATTTCACATTTGATTTACAATCGGCAATAAAGTTTTACCTTCACTGGAATGTCATACAACTGTGACATAGGACTCGTCTATTCGTTTAGACGTCATTTGTCGTGAGTAAACAGTGAAACAATAGGCTGTACAATGCTGTACCTCCATAGCAGAATGTATGCATGCCACACCTGCTTGCTCTAAAGATTAAGATGGAAAAACTTTCTTTTGACCTGAACACCATATCACATTTGAAATTCAATCGGAGCACATAGATTATAAGATTATGTTTTATTTCTAGCGCATTTACCTCTTCCTTTCTTTCTTTCACCCCACACTCCCCCCCCCCCCTCCTTCTCTCATTTTGCCACATTTCTACGTAACTCACAATATGTCTGTTGAGAAGGAGAAGGACATTAACTGATATACTTTAACATAGAGTAAACACCCTAATGGCTGTCATCAGAGGATACCATATAACCTCTTTTCTTCCCTCCCTCACCCTTCCCCTTTCTCCCCCTTCCCTTAATGTTGGTTTATTCCTACCTACCATAGTAGACACGAGCAGCTCTATTACAAATTATACAGTAGCAAATGTAACTCTAACTTTGGTTATGAACGCATCTCACCGGGCTTGCCATTTCCATGTGAATTGGTGCATTGAAATTGAAAGTTGGTCAATTTGCATAACGTTTCGTAGAAGCTTCTTCGTTTAAATGTATGAATACTGAAGCACCTATACAAGCTCTAGTATGAGATGTTTAGTTTAAGGATGACTTATTATCGCCTATGATGCAGTCATATTGATGTAACTGAACGACATAGTCTGAACTAAAATGTTCCACTAAAGTATGAAATACCATATTACAATGTGTGGTTTGTTTGTTTGTTCGCTTGTTTTATAATTGATATTTATCATTACTGTTATTATTATTGTTACTATCCTTATTGTTTTTATTTTTTATTATCGTCATTATCTTCATTATTAATATTTTGTATTATTATCATTGGTATTATTATTATTATTATCATTTGTTTTGTTTTATTTATCTCCTTTGGGGGGATTGCTGGTTAAGTGCTGAAAAAGCATAATGATAATAGGAAGATGAATATAAGATGCAAAAGGGTAATACAGGTCGATAATGATTATACAGTGAAGAATGAAGTTCAAATTTACACCCAAAATGGGCATGATAAAAGCACCTCTTGAAATGGGGTGAAACATTAATCTCAGTTGAAAGGTAAAGTATTAAGATTCACGTATTCATACTTTTAGTTTCGATAGACATGATATTAATTATCATGCATGTAATGGTCAAACATGTTCATCAGTTTTTGCTTTCCTCTTTCCATATTGCTCACCTATCACTTTCTTCTTCTTCTTTTTGTCAGCCATCAAATGTCATCAAAATTATGATCCCCTTGTTGAGGTGATATTGTGTCGCACTACAGTATACTAAATCATTTTAGGCCTTCCAACTTCATGCAAATTAATATGTACAACGCCTGAAACGTGACGTCACGAAGCAAACAAAGGTCATTCTAAAGGTCTGTGTGTCATACAAACATTTTATGTTAATATGGAAGAGATAGTTTGATAACATGCATTGGGATTTTCAAGTCCACTATTAGGTAAGATGATGAAAGGTGGTTCATTACGTGGCTGGCTTCATTGGATCACCCTTTGGAGGAAAGCTTATATTCTGTTTGTCTTTCTGCCTTCACTCCTATTGTTATTGACCGTTATGTCAAGGAAGTCTGGCTGCATGCTGTGTTCAGTGTCTTACACCAAAGTATTACACCAAAGTATTACATGAAAGGACTGATTTACATATTACCGTCTTCATCTTGTATGATGGTATTCATACCAACATCTTATCACTCTCGAAACCTAAAGAAGATTTTGAAAAAGAAATCGTTCACCTTTCTGCTCCCTTGTTTGTCTTCAGAATATGCACACAGACATCATGACAATGACGCTGAACGTTGTCTTTTTCAAGGGGTATACCTTTCTAAAGGTTTTTTTCTTTTTAGATTCGTATACATTATCAAAAGCATGCAACGGAGCCAAAAGACGGAATTTTAAACTGATATCTTTAACCAACTCTCCTTTTTCCAAGGATTTATATTATCTCCCAAACTGTCTCATGTAAATTTACATAGTCGACGCCCTACTGACTCTAGGCGGACGAAGATATTTGTGCTCCGTATAACAGATCTGAAATGATGTTTCTGAGCCTAGAAAACCAGTCTTGAACTAACGATAAGAACGCGCCCCATCACTCTATTATGCCAAATGAAGAAGAAAAATCGATGGGCTATATTATTATGTACAATACGTACAATACGTTTAACAACAGTTAAACAAAGAAATCGATTATGTAAGAAGAAGGAAATACGCAATAAAATACAACAAAGCTTCAACACCTGATCTGTTGAATCCCTCACGTCCATTTGAATCTTCTGTCACAGCCTTTAACAGCCTTTAACTAATGGCGGAACCAGTGTAGGGGTGGAATACAGCCCTCCCCATTAGCAATACTTTGCTTCCACACTGCGGCTCATCATTCAAAACAACTGTTTCTTCTTTGTTTTCCAATATATTTTGTTAAATCTATCTGAAAATGTGATAAAAACAAGAAAAAGAAGCCTAGAGAAAAATAGGTTGGCCTATTTGAATTAATTTTTTGAAAATGGACCATGAACATGGTGCATTTAACATGTAGACAATTTCAAATTTTCAAAGATCTGAATGGGTCACTATCATTATATTCATGTCCTCTGTTAATGTTTAATCAATAATGCCTGAATGAGGATATAACTAATACCCTCATCATATCAAGTGTCATTTTAGAGCAACTTTTTGCATCAGTATCTGTGCTGGCACTAGTATAGTTCTCATTTAGATGAACAGACATAGATGTACTTTCCTCATGAGTGTCAGGTTTATATCTACGTCATCGAGTAAAAAAAAAGAGTTTAGGAATATCGTGTGGAAACAAATAATTGCAACCGTGATAAGAAAACTTTCCCGTATTTGCATCGTTAAACAACTATTCACTTGAAAATGACCCAATATCTCCTCCGATCGAGACCATTTTACGAGCAATATCAATGCTTAAAGATATGACATAGCATGGTTATAACATTTGTCTGAATTTACTGAAAGTCAGCATGAATCGTGAATGTGATAGATGAATAATGGTCTAATAATAGCCATCATCGTTCAGAGACGTTGTGTGCGTCATTGCGCAACTTGTGTTTGACCAAGGGAGGGGTCAAAGAATAGATGAAAGTTCTGAGAGAGCGGAAAAGTGGTACGAAAGGGCGGAGGCTCTTCAAATGTTTGCACAAGTACCTTGGTACCGCCTGGTTCTATTATCCGGCTCTCGCTTTTCTTCAGACATCCTCTATGGGGTTTCATGACTGAATAAGGTGCTGAGGTATTCTTCGCATAGATCCCGACAGCCTTAGAAGGGGTGACAAACTCATCCAAGGGAAGAAAACTAAAATTCTTTTTTCGGGATAACACCATCTTACATCTTAGCATTTTATCAGCTCATAAGAGGAATACATGCATCTCTACCATGTTACAGGATTTTTAACAGTTTATTGCCTGTTTTGAGAGAAGATTCTTCTTGCTTTGCGGAGAAAGCAAATGTTTTCCAGAATGCTGACTACCCACTCAAAAAGGGGGATATCTTGTCAATGGATTCATATACGTTATATCATCCTCACTATCTTATTGGTACAAAAGGTTTCGCAGGGTAAGTAAAGTAACGCTTTTTTTCAAAAGAAAAGTCTGTTTTCTTTTAAATGAAAGTGGATTCAATTAATTGTGTAATTGAAACTTAACAATTTAAATCATATGTGTGGTATCATACTTGTTAGAGTTGGACCCTATGTGAAGGTGTCTCGTGGATATGTCACCGACTGTGGATCAAAGATTCGCGGTTCGAGTCCCGCCGCGGCACTATTGTCCTTTGGCATATCATTATCTATACTTTCCCCGACCCAGGTCAGGTAAATGGGTTCCTGTGAAATGCTAGAACATCATGATGGCAGCAATGCTAAAGCTGGGGTAGTAATTGTGAAGCGGCAGGAGTGTCAAGTCTGACAGACATGAGCACTATACAAGAACACACTATTATTATCATTATCATTATTAGTATTATTATCATTGTTTGATTAGTATTATCATTAGTATCATTATTATTATTATGACCATTATTATTATTATTATATAGCGCACAGAACTGCCTGAAAGAGGCATCCTAGGCGCATGATAGATTCATGGGATGCTCAAGGCACCTGCAAAGTAAATATTTTACCCTGGCTTTAGCCCAGCTGCCCGATAGCATTGAAAGTATTTAATGCATTACTTTCTGTCAGGTACCCATTTACTACACCTAGATCATTAGATTAATAAATGTATACTAATATTTTACATTGGACATCAGTGTCACGTCTGGGATCCCGACTAGACTGCGACACCTGTAGCTTACATAATGTAATAACATCAGGGTTAGCTCTACTACTTTAATACACATGGGTTGAGAGTGGCAAATGTAGAATGACGTTTTGCCAAAGAGCATCACTTTGCCACGTACTATAGGAATCGAACCGCGAACCATCTGGTCCAGAGTACGATTCTAGACCACGGCACCTATATCTTAAATAAAATAAGAATATTGTGTAATATTCTTATACATCTACTACACCTGGGTTGTAAGAGGCAAATATAGATTGATGCTTACCAAAAGACATCAAACCTAATTATGGGATTCGAACCGTGAACCATCTCATCCAGAGTCCAGTGCAAGTCCACGACATCTATATCTTGAATAATATAATAAGATTATGTCATATGTTTAAAAGACCGCGACCAGACCATGACATCTCCATCTTATATAAATATAAGAATATTACGTCAGGTGTTTTAATGGCCTTATCCTAAGAATTATCGCCGCTTTCGGTTTTCCCCTTTCAATCTTTCTATTATCTCAACAAAGCTTCGTGAGTCTTATATTGTGACAGTGATTATAGTTTTCTGAATGGCGTGGCTGAAGGAAGCCCATCATATGCGGAAGTACTCCTCGCAAAAAATGTCTAGTCATGAGGAATCCATTTCACATAATAAAACTCGACGTATCTTTATATTTGCGAAATAAATTAGAATCTTAACATCTAGCTATTAAAAAACAAAACGAAAGATCCATGGCATTGATAAGCATAATGATAATGAGCTACATTTCGTAACACGCATATAAAAGTCTCAATGAACATGCAAAGTACCGGTTTTACGTCGTCTGCCCAAAGGCAACCGAAGCATTAAAAAAAAATCCTTTCTACCGGGCACCAATGAGCTACACCCACTGGCTTTAAAGTGGAAAGTGTAGAATAATGTCTTAATGATCCAAATGACACCGATGTCGCGATTGGGACTGTTACACTGTTATCTAGATTAGATCTGACCTGAACTCAGTCTGATTGCTCGAAATACAAGCACGTCTAGCAGTAACAAAGTTACGGTTTCCAAATTTTCCTTTTACTTAACCAACTACTACGACACACTTAGAGATTTCGATTTCATTCCCTGTATACAAATTATCTATTTTTATCATAAATTGTATTTGACTTAAATGTTGCTGAACAACAACTGCCTTCTGTATTGGTTTGTATTTGGTTTTAAACACCACTGAATGTTACATAACTGTTTGTAAAATAACATAAAGAGAAATAGAACCGATTATTATAAATAAATCATACAATGTACTTATAATGTCATTGAATCCATTGAATCTATTCATCATATTCATAGTTCATGTAGATAAATACATTATGTGTCCTATTTCAAAAGCTCCTGGATGTTTTTCCTTTTGGAAAAACGGATTATGAATGTTTATTTTAACTGTCATTCCTATATATTACATTGTCTTCGTGTGATGTTTTCTACCTGCATCTTGGCATTAGACTGCAATCTAACATACTCATTTGGTCTTTAAAAAACTTTTTTTTTTTTTAACCAAAAGCAGGCTTTGAAAAACGAAGCTTGAAGTCATCTAAGAATGCTACCCGATTGATAATAAGCTTAGGAATTACGTAAAGGAAATTTGATTTGAAAACAATTAATATTCTGGATCAGAGAATCGCTGTGAGTCGAAATCACATTTTCTTGTGCACAACACTAGCAATAGTTCATATTTTCAAGACTATTATCATACATAAAGGTCATCTCTCTGAGAATTATTACAATCCGAGCCTAACGTTTTAATATTATTCTGCATATCTGAATGATTAGTATTTCATTCAGGATTATTCAATCAACTACAAAGCGCATATAAAAGAAGAAAACAATTGAACTTCATTGGCGTTTTTTGTTTTGCACATTTTGAAATTGGCTACTACCAAAAGACCATGAAGACCGTCTGCCCACGACCCCATCATATCTCGCGGGCCTTCGGACAACTTATTTGAGGATTCGCGAGATTCACGAGACGGACATAGGCTGTCGGTCTCATAAGGTGTCCTGAATTATTATAATTACAATGTAAATCAATCATAGAGACTGAATAACCTCACGTTCTGTTCTTTTCTAGATACTTCGATTCATCAAAACGTGTCGTACCAGGCACTGTCACCTTTTATTATAAATAGTCCTTACAATTAACAACTGAATTAAATTAAATGTTAATTTGTGTGTTTTTCGTAACTCAAGAATGGAAGATGGGCTGGTTAAATTAGTGCCTTTGTTGAATACTTGTAGATATACGCTTTGATATGTCGAATTCTCAAGAAACATAAATCGGGATAATAATTTTTTTTAACATAGGCCTACTTAAATAATTACAAAACTTTGTTAGAGTATGAACAATTCAGATATTATTTGCACATGATTATAACCAGACATAGCAACAACGAATGCGTATAATGTGCATTCTAACTATACAGATGCCACCCTGCATATTAAACAGATGTATTGGATGCTTATATTAGGGTTGTTTTCGGTGGAGAAACCATTCAGCGTATTGATAAACTATTCAGATGAGTTAATTAAGACTGTTCTTGGAATTAATTTGCATCAGGAGTAATGGCTGATAGAAGGTTTCTGTCTAAAAATGTATTCTAATTCTATAATGAAAACACCTTTCATGATTTGTTTTGTTTCATGCAGCTTGTGAAGTATTGACGGCGCCTGAGAGCGGATCTCTCACGGCTGAAGAAGGATTTGGAGAGGGAGCGACTGTAACGTTTAGTTGTAACGAAGGTTACAGTCTCATTGGATCACCATCTACAACTTGTAACAACGATTTATATTCAAGACCTGTTCCTATTTGTGTCCGTGAGTATAAGAACATACACTAAACTGAATAACGGGAAGGAAAAGGAGTCATTATTTTTTGTTTTATTTCATGTATGCAATATTTACTAAGCACGAAGACTTTAGAAGTATGAATTCTTTTGGTAGCCAACTTCATGGACCCCCGCGGAGAAAAAGCATTTTCTGTCCAAATAAGGTGTTCCACCCTAAAAGTGGATTTAAATGGATGAATAGATATAAATAAACAGATCAATATACGAATACATGAGTGATAATATATTGATACATAATAATGAACAAAATTAGTGGATGATATAATATAAATGAATAAATTAATACAAAATATTCATTGAAGTACAGTGGGGGAATTTGCAGAGATTGATATCAATGATTTTTGGATTATTGTAACCTTCCCGTTCACCCGAACAGTTTAAAATAATTCACTTTTTTTTTTTTTATAATAACGTAAGAAAATTTCTGTATAGCAATATTCTGAAGAATTTCTGTCAAGGTATATGATATATTGTGTATGTAAACTTATTTTGATTATTTGTACGTTTGTAAAATGGGAGCAAAACAAATTTCCAATATTGGACAATAAATTGAAATTGAATTTGAATTGATTTGTGGCTCCCATGGCCGCTACACAGTAATCCTCCTTGCACACCAATATTACCTAATTCTGAACCTGAATTGACAGTATACAAGGTATTTCCTCCTACCAAGCAGAAACCAAATACCACATAACTAACGCCTTCATGGTTGAAAGGGTTATACTAACCATCTTACTACATTTAGATCGTGAGGGACAAAAACACAGAGCAAGTATTCGAACTATTAACCGCTCGTATATGAAAATCGAATAAACGAACAGCTGTTGCACGGCGTCCCTTTAAAAATTAAGCTATTTTATTAAATATTTATTTTCAGGATGTGTGCAGTTAAAAGATTAAAACACCATTATTTGAATTTAAAATTCATATCACGATACCATTTGCGTATCAGATAATTTATAAACGAGATGGGGTGGGGGCCTGGAAGACGCCCAACAGAGAATACGATGTACGCGCATACATCATATAATATAGGGTGTCTTCCAGGCTAGAAGGAGGAGTTGGGTTTCATTGCATCCTTGTATGCTGAGGACAATTATATATTTAATTACCTGTCCAGGACCTTTACACGTGTTACATACGAGGGGGCGGCATCGACCCCATCACCTACCCTAACTGGCTCCATCACCCACACCCATGCTAGTTACCCCGTTAAACAAGATAGCGTTTTTTTTTCTTTCTCGATCCTAGTTGACTGCAGTGATCCTGGGTCTCCAGTAGACGGGACCCAAGAAGGGTCCCCAACCTACCAGGCTTACACTACGGTCTCCTTCGTGTGTGATACTGGGTTCGGTTTGGTAGGGGCACCCACTATAACATGCGATGGTGGCACGTGGACTCTACCTGTTCCTGAATGTGTCGGTAAGTAGTTTGATTGAAGCCAGGCATTCAATTATGGAAGCATAAACGTCAAAGGCAGATTTTTAAACGAAATTGATGAAAAAAAAATCACCATTTTGGAGTACATCAAAAGAAAAATCGGTGACTTTTAAACTTCTGAAGCAGTCCAAATGGGATTTTAAGGTAGGAGGCTATTCTCGGGCACTAGTCAACGGTATTTCTTTGGTTCATTTCTCCTCGTTTAGAGATAAATACATGAATTAGCTCGTGTCCTGCAAATCAAAGAGTATTGTAACTATATCAAATGATATGAAAAATTAACCCGCCCCCCCCCCTGGGAAAAAAATGTGTTAAAGGGTAATAAGTATAAGATAAAAAATAATCAATATCAATTTCATTAGTCTGGTGATGTATTTATATTGTAGCCAACTGTGCTGACCCAGGAACTCCATCTAACGGCGCCCAGATAGGGTCTCCCACCTATCTTCAAGGTACGACTGTATCTTTCGAGTGTGAATCAGGTTTCACATTGATTGGTGCTTCAGTCATCTCCTGTGAGGATGGCGAATGGAATAGAGGAGCGCCCATCTGTGCAGGTTTGTCTTAAATCTAGCTTCAGGAATTACAAACAGACAACAGACGAAAACGAAGTTAATGCACACATTTAATTATTGTTCATCTTTTGAGAGGCAGTATAGGGTGTATAAAAAGTCATATTAACATTAACGTCCTCCTGGCATTCGGCAGACATTTCCCTCATTTCCATATGACGGAAAAAATAGAACTTTTACTATAAAATCAAGTACAATAGTTGTAAATATATTTGATCTTAGACGACATGCTGTCTTAAAGAGCAACAGCACTTTATAGGGAGGGGTGTCGATTTTTCCTCTGATTCTAATTTCGAGGAGTTTGGTTATATACAAATTAATATTAATCACATAAACCTAGATTACGTAAGGAGAACGCATTCTTAGACTACACACATGGTATTTTTCTAATTATCTTATAATTTAAAGCAATAAAAGATGAATACAAATATACTCTAGAGTACTTAAATATTGACAGAGTGGCTTGCATTAGCATCCCTCGTAAAGTGTATAATCATGGCTTGTTTTAAACATTGAAAACTTTGTGTTCCACTCCTCATGCCACAATTGAATATTCTTACCTGAATAAATATGACAACGAAAACATCAAAGAGCTCATTTCCATCACAAAAATTTGCATCTTTCAGCGGACTGTACTGATCCGGGTACTCCGGTTGATGGAACTCAATCAGGTTCCTATGGTAACGGAGACACGCTTTCATTCATGTGTGATGATACATTTACTCTGGTAGGAGCAAGTATAATCAGTTGCATGAGCGGAGACTGGAGCGAGGAAGTACCAGTTTGTTACGGTGAGAATTCATTATTTGTTATTTTACTAACTCTGTTAGGGCATGTTCAAGCTATTATCTCATTTGGTGTCACATACGTTACCAAGTATTGAGGGATTATGAACAGGAATTGATATCAG
This sequence comes from Strongylocentrotus pallidus, assembly GCA_030265145.1. Lineage (NCBI taxonomy): Eukaryota > Metazoa > Echinodermata > Echinoidea > Camarodonta > Strongylocentrotidae > Strongylocentrotus > Strongylocentrotus pallidus. Next base: position 4,536,679 of record JARBES010000130.1, read on the forward strand.
ATGTGTCACTTCACTTCATGTAAGGACTGATCCAAGCTCTAGCATGGCTGTGAACCTAATGTGATGATCAGGAATACTCAATTCTTTGATGTGGTCGGCAACATAAGGGACAAAATATTTGCATTTGCGCTTAAATCAATGTCTACAGTTCTGCTTGAAGGCCCACATTTAGCCCTTACGGCCACTGGTATCAAAGGCGTCACCCTTGTCACCGAGAGAGAGAGAGAGAGAGAGAAGCAACATTTATTATGGTGTTATCTTATTATTATTAATTAAAATTAATTAAAATTTCTGTTTAGGCACCAACGACTTAGGCGCCGAATAATTCATTAGTACAACAAATTCATCGTCCACAGTTGTACACACAATACATCGCTGGGACCTCTTGTGCAACGATCTGATATTGATATTGTAGCTATAAGTAGCTATAAGATTTCTCATCTGAAATATGTTAGGAAAAGATTGTTGTTCAGTGTCTCACAAGCAGCCCTCATTCCAAGTTTTATCCTACAACTTTTCATTGATCCAGCTCAATGTGGTGAACTTGGAACATTCGAGAACGGAATCAATTCGGGTGGAGTAGAGTATGGGGACACACTCACCTATGTCTGCAATGAGGGATTCACACTGGTCAGAGCTTCTGAGCTAACATGTACAAGCAATGGCTGGGACACTGAGCCACCCGTTTGTTACCGTGAGTAAATATAATAACGTAAATAACGACAACCCTGATAATAAAAAGAAAATTCCATTGATAATAGTAATAAAGATAATATCAAGAGTCGGATATGACAATGCATTTCTTCAGTAAAGTATTACGTGTCATGTCTTGTGACTTCTATACATGTATATTCTAATATTTTAGAAAGCTGCACAGATCCTGGCACTCCGTCATTTGGCAGTCAGTCGGGAACATACGAAAATGGAGATGTTGTCGAATTCTCATGTGACGATGGATATACCCTCATTGGTGCGTCACAGATCACCTGTGAAGATGGAACATTTTCAGCAGAAGCCCCAATCTGTCAAGGTATGTCACGACATCTTTCATAGACATCGCGAAGTGATTGATATCTTAGGAACCTGTGCTGCCATTCTTGATTAATAGGGTGTTGACTTTTATAAACAGCTATAACATTGTTGTTGTCTCTTGTATTTTAACATTTTTTACATGACCACTGTCTTATATTCAACATGAACGACATGAACTGGAGCTTGATATGCATCCAATACTCAATTTTCAATCCATTCATTGTTCCACCAGCCGACTGTTCGGACCCAGGAACCCCAGCAAACGGAGCCCAATCAGGATCCTATGGTAACGGTGATACAGTGACATTCACGTGCGATGACTCATACACATTGGTAGGAGCCAGTATCATCACCTGTCTCGGAGGTCCTTGGAGTAACGAAGTTCCAGAATGCATCGGTGTGTAGGCCTACAATTCTTTATGTATTCTAATAAACATGTTACTACACTACAAGTTTTGGATATTATAGCGAAGATTCAAACATAATCACAATATTTCCCGAAAACGGTATAAGAAAAATGGCGTGGGTTCAAAAGATGTAGCTTTGACATATTATATATATAATCCGGTCACACAATTCTCGTTGCAGTGCAGTAACATAAAACATGGCCGAGAGCTGGTTTCTTGGCAGCTTTTGAGAAGGCGTGTTGACTGCAATCGTCGCATTCATATTACTATAAGACATCCGTCAGAAACAAGACATTCATTCTTCCGAAAAAATGTATTTATTATAATTCCAATCTCCATCTATTTATATATGATAAAGAGATACATGCATGTAGCTATTGCCAAGAATACTTCTGCTGATGTACATTTCACCCCCTTGTTACCCCTTACAGCGGCATGTGGTGATCCGGGAACATTGGAGGACGGCACCAAGTCGGGTGGTGTGGAGTACGGGGACACGCTCACCTATGTCTGCAATGAGGGATTCACCCTGGTTGGAGCTTCTGAGCTAACATGTACAAGCAATGGCTGGGATACTGAGCCACCCGTCTGTTATAGTAAGTCTGAACATAAATGACAACGTTCTTTCAAGGATAAACCTTTTAAACTATAGTTGATAGATACCAAGAATTAGGTGCCGTGTTTGTTAGTTTGCTTGGTATGTTGTGATGAACAGTTTCGTATTGTGGGTATAGAAATTGTTTCCCTCTCCAGTTTTCCTATTTTACCATTCGGCATGTGGCCCCAACCCTCACGCCCATTTTGTAGATACACCACTGGTCGAGAACGTGCCTGACCAATATGTAATAGCACAGCTTCGCGAGAAAAACAGTGTTCCGTTATTCTTTCTAACTATATAGTTCATTTGTATTTGTCAAGGTAACTGTGAAGACCCAGGTACGCCAGCCTTTGGTAGTCAATCTGGAACCTTCGACCACGGCGATGTTTTAACTTTTGAATGTAACCAAGGTTACACACTGATTGGTGCATCTCAGATCACCTGCGTTGATGGAGTTTACAACGCAGACATTCCTGAATGTGAAGGTAAGCAGTTAATCACACGTCTTACTCCCGTAATATATTTCCTTTGATCAGTCTGTATTTACCGTAAACGGAACTTTTCTGTTTCAGAAAAAGAGATTACGAATTAGTTTTCCATATTATTTATTAAATTTCTATCTATGTGACAAACCAACATTATGTCTGGCAATATTGCAAAACCGAAATGAATGAGATCTGCCTGCAATATATGATCAACATGAATACGATTTAAAAAAATGTTTAAGTTATACCGCTATTTCAAAATAATAATTTATATATTAAGACATTTCTAATCAGATAATGTATGCAATGGATTGACCGATGCATTCCATGAAAGTAATAAAAAAAAGAGCACCAACATGTGTAACGGCGGGTTACATAAGTACAGTGTATGTTGCGAAGTTCAGTGTCTGTTTCATCACAATAAATGCTTGTCTTCAACTGTCATTTCCCTTTTATTTGTTATAATGTTAGGTGATGTCACTGTCTCAACGGATTCACCGGCTGGCACAACGCAAGGATTAAAACAAACAACTGTTGCTGCAGCTACAACTGAGGAGGCTTCGGTTTCAACTACACCAACTAACAAAGTGACTAGTGATATAGGAACCACGGTAGAAGACCGTCCTACAACAACAACCACAACAACATCCGAAGTGACAACTGAATTCAGGGAAACGACACCAGAAGTGAATGTCGAAACGACAAGACCCGAGCCCTCAACAAGACCACCTCAGCCAACCACATTAAGTTCTTCCTCATCTGGAACAACAACACGTGTCTCCCCAACAACTGCTGCTGGAGCTACCACTACAGAGGTTGCGACTACTACGATACGGGAGAACGAAGAAACGACACCTGTTCTGACAACGGCTGATACTGGAACAACGTTAGGAAGCCGCCCATCAACAACACAAGATGGTGTCAAAACAACGGAAGAAAGGGAAACTACACCAATGATCGACGTTGAAACAACTAGGCCAGAACCTTCCACTAGACCGCATCGACCAACCAGCCCAAGTGTCTCTACCAGACCTCTGCCTGAAAGCACTACTCGTGATTACTTCTCACAATACACCACCATCGATATTGTAACATTACCGACTCGGATGATGACTACTGATGAATCATCACCAGAACCTCCAACGAGACCTCGCCCA
>JARBES010000130.1:4601141-4612272 GCA_030265145.1 Strongylocentrotus pallidus
AGATTGCCCATTCTGTATTTGGTAGTGTCTCAATGGGGAAGTGACATCAAAGGATTTGGCGTATAAAGGAATGTCTTTCAATATTGAGTTACCACAGGTGAAAGGAAATGCACTTCTTCGCTGTGGATACATTTTTGTAAAACAATCATTTTACCCCTTGATATACCTCTAAGTATACAAACATACACTGCAAATAAACTTTTATGATGCAAGAATTATGGACAATTATATTAATAATTATATAAATGCTATTCTGGGTTTATATAGTGCTTAATACATCTTCAATGTCTCTATGCGCTTAAAAAATATTAATTCATGTATACATTATTTAATTTCATGATCTATTAACCCTATTTGCATTTCAAGAATACAGCCCCTTTCCCATAAAATTATTGGATGAAATATAAATTTGTGTTAGTTTAAACTAATTTGGAACTTCAGGGTTAGCTGAAGATGAATGTTGCTGCTTTGACATTAGCCATGTTCCTATATTCAGCTTGCCTTTTCTCTTCCTCACTAGTATCTCAGGGAGATATGAATACCTTACCTTGTTAACGCTCAAAACTAAATTTTGACTTGACTTATGGATGGGTTTTATGGCACCAGAATTTGAAGGCAGTAGTCAGTCAAGTTGAATTTACAATCATTTTATTTTTAAATGAAATGAAAAATGTACCTGGTAGGCTCTGAATAAGAGGTAGAGTTCCCTAGGCTTGGCATCCATAGGTAGGCCGCTAACAAATAGGGTCCGCACCTGCAATAAGATGAAACAAGAAAGGAGAAAGAATTAATGTCAATGATTATTATGATGTCCATTACGGCAAAAGGATGCAGTCAAGAGGAAAATGAGAAGGAGAGAGAGGAGAGACTAGACAGAGAGACAGAAATGAGGGAAGGAGTGGGGAGAAGAAAATAAAGAGAGAAAAAGGACAGCGTGCAAGAAACGAGGGAGGGGAGGAGACAGAGAGGAGAGGAAATGGAGAAAGGAAAAAAAGACTAGAGAAGAGAAAATTATTTTTGTTGAAGATATCAACATAGTGAGGCTAAGTTAGAAAAAATAGAAAAAAAACAATGGTGAGGTTTAACACACAATCTTAGATGATATTTAACAAAATAGCTCTTTTTGGGATTTGAATAAAATATTTGAAAAATACAGACTAAAGATAAACAAACTACTTATTTAAAGAAGGACTGTGTATTTTTTGGACAAAGAGAAATCAAATGAATTGAAGCAGTCCTCAAACCCCCAAAATCTTGAGGCCATGGTGATTTTTTTCATCTTTGGATGACTATCCCAGACTATTCAATTATTAATGTGTAAGGAAATCACACTTGCACTAATTTGATTTCTCTCTTCTCCCTCGAGTGTATATTCCCAAAGATATACTACCAATTTCATTACATTTTCTACATCACTGTTCATATATAGGGCACTTTGAGATGATGTTTTTCCACATTGTAATTCAAGCAACCATGCATGCGTATGGATATTGTATTACCGCTTCAATGGCAAGTAGCACGGTTGATTTGTAAAGTGATAATTTCTTATTATGAGAGGGGAATATGAAAAATAAACCTTCAAAACAGTGTTTTAAAGATGTCATGTGAACTCCCGATCAACCTTGCATTAGTTTTTTCTTCATCCTAGATTTGTTTCTTTTCCAAATGCAAGCAAAGATCCTCCTTTGATAACTATAACTAACACCTCTTTATTTTTCCACACACTAATGCAAGAGATGTACCCTGTTTTCCATAGCATTTATCTTCTCATGAAATGGGAGTCCTTTGAATATCACTGTAATTCAAGCCTGAATGTTGATGACCAACATACTCGGCTTCAAATATTTTATCATCCTATCATCAAGTTCACTCGATACGTCCATGTCAAACAAAAAGCAATTTGCTTCTTGAATGAAACGTGAGACGACAGTAAACTTGAAAAATGATATGTCTTGTGATTCCTCGCTTGCCTGACTTTTTCTGAGCACGAATGTTGAATCACGTTTCTTGTAACGACTGCTAGAGTAGAATTTTGATTGGTAATTCAACAGATCAAACGTGAAACCAATTATTATATTAATTACATAAGAAATAAAATCTAGATTAACTTTCAAGACTGTTCATCATCTATCTTAAAAATGATCATAAATACTGACTGTGTACATGTCTCTACTTTAGTTCCATGTATTATAATGCCTGACCAATGCCTTAGAATACATGATCAATGCCATAATTTAAATTCAAGTTGTACCTGGCTGTGGTCAACTAATCAAGCTTTTACAATGTAAAAATGTTGGGAAAAGTTCTACCCCTCATAACAAAACTGTTGTGTATTTAGATTCATAAAGGCACTAACTTATATGATACATAGAATCAACACCCTTCTGGCATTAAGCAGAATTTTCTTTTCATCTTTGTAGATATGTTTATAATTGACTCTCTTGGAATCCAAAGACCTCCTGATTTATGGTCAATCAAAAAGGTATAAATGATGTAGGTCTTCATGTACTAGAATAAATGCTCATCTGGTTCTCAGAAGATAGTATCTTTATCTAAGACAGAATCAAGAGACCTTATTATTTGACCAAGAGTCAGACGGCCATTAGCTCACATGCACTGCATTTCTACATCAAATGACCACCCTTCTGGACCTCAAATGACATTGTCTTGTGATAAAAGCTCTTGTTTGGGGCTTGGCATGGGCTTCTTTGGAAGCTTCATTCATACAGGATTGATTCATCTCCCATGGAAAAAAGTACACCCCTCTCCACCCTTGTTCCATAATATTGATTTTGTTCTTTACATAAAAGCCTAGAGGTATTCAAATTACCCGGTCGATATATGGAAAATAGATTTACCCAAGGAGCACCGATCTATCCAGTCTTTTGTAGACAAGACGAATCATAGAGCTTGGGAAAAGTCTTCATATACTTTTCCCCATGTGATTCTTTTTGTGGGACATCATTAATGATACATGATGTGGGCAAATAACATAACTTACAACTGATCTGGAAGTTGGTATAATCAATAAACTCCATCGACACACCTAGATCTCATAGGCCCTATACAGGATTATTGTCTATGTTAGCTAAGCTTTGCTGAATTAAACTACACAGACCAGTAACTCTGTGCATCAATAATATATGTTACACCTGCAAAGTAGTACCGGTAATTCTAATTACAAAGTTTCTTATTATTATATGGTGATTAAGGTGACACTGTACTTCATTGCAAGACACCTGCTGTTGTACACAAACATTTTGGGCCCTCAAGTATCATTAATAATTCAGTGCAATTATTTTCATCCATCTTCTGTACAGTTGGCAACATAAAGTTTCCATATCAATAGGTATACGTTCATTTTTTTGTTTTTTTGTTATATGTCCATATAAATTTGAAATTGTTAAGTCATTTTGTTTCTACCTGCATACAAATACATTCCGCCAATAATTTGTATTCACATAATAAGGCTACATTACTAAATATACCACAACCTTTTTACATTAACAAAATAATTTCTACAAATAAATGCTACTTGTAGTACATGTACCAGACAACAATCTATAACAGTAATAATTCTAATCATCATCATCATCACCATAATCCTCATATGAAACTAGAACCTCTTCTTCTGTGTAACTAGCAATTTATATGAATTTCAATAAAAAAACAAACGATATTGACCGCATGTAAGACTTTATATGCATACAAATGATGTTCTTTGCTCTGATCTCCTTGCTTGGTGGACCTATATACCACGGAGTATCATCTGAACCATCTTGATGGAGTAGGTAAGGTTTCTTGCACCCCTAGACCGCATGCTGCCTGACTGCCTGACTACATGCTTGCCTTTGAATAATGCATTGATAATAGTGTCATACCAGACACTTTAAGTAAACATCGCAAGGCCTGACATTTTGAATGATTGATTTTATGGGATGGTATTTTGGAAATGCTTGTTTTCAAAGGTTGCGCTTTTTATTTTTCGCACATTTAGATAGCCTAATGATCTATATGAGAACGAGGAGTTGATGAATTGCATTTCCATATGAATGCATTGTTATCAGGAAGATTATTGCATATATACTATAAATAACACCTTCTGCTTTCTTTGTATATATACAGATGTAGAAATTAAATCCAAATCCAACGATTAATTATTGAATAACTATTAACATTGATTTCACCAATACATTGAATTGTTTTTTAATAGAAATAGAAACATGGCACCATATAAATGCCGTGAATCATCATCATCATCATCATCATCATCATCATTATCTTCATCATCATCATCCTCCTCCTCCCCATCAACACTATGCTCACCATCCCATAGAATACTTGCACATTTGGTGAGCAATTTCATAAATTTGGAGATCATTTATGCATAGCCCGTCCATAGTTTGTATGATTTTACAATGACGTGACTAAATGATCACAAAAGAAAAATGTACTCTGTCAAATTCAACTTGTACTTATCTAATAATTATGTTTGTTCTTGCGATGAAAATGTCATTCAGACAGTCTGTAGTAATTGAATTGATTAATACAAACATTTTGTTTACCCTTTAAAAAATTATACCGGTATACAATGTCACGTTAGTGTTTCAAATTGCTATATTTCCTCCCTTAAAAGTAATTTTAAATAATTTTCAAATACTTAAAAACTACAAAACTTGGTAAGCATATAAATAGTTTAGTTGTTGACTGTATACCCTTGGCATTCTCTTCTGCCTAATATCTTGAAAACATTTCAAAACATGTACAGGTAAATATGTCTGACAAGTATTTACACAGAATCACTTTGTGAATTATCTAGTGACCCATACTAATACAACTCAGATGATACCCAATCATGCAATCTAATGGTCATTAGCAGTGCAGAGAAATGAACTTGATAAGTCAAACAACCTCTGATGACCCCTGAACAAGGAGGGTGGTTTGGACAAGGATGTGGAGAGGTTTCATGACCAGAAAACCACATTTACCATGAACCAAAACAGAAATGATTTCTTGTTTGATTGAATCCACAGTCCCCCACATCCACCTGCTATGATAACAGGCAGTATACAACAAAAAAACTACAAAGGCACAACATGGACACAAAAAATTGATTTCCACCTAAAATTGCCAGGAACCGCTTTGAAAGGGGTTCGTGCAGATGACTATGCTTTCCTTTGGTCCCCCTTTCCATTCACTGACCTCATCAATTATTCATCTGACCCTTTCAGGCAGTAGACTTATGAATTATTCATTAGGCCACTCCCCCCACAAGATACAACATTGTAAATTTCATCTACAAAATCATGTAAGCTACATGCTCCTCTTAGTATTTTGTAGAATACGTCATTAGAAATATTTGCAAATGTGTCATTTGTGTATTTTTGCAGCAGAGAATCCTACAGAATTAGAGATAAGAGATCAGACAGTCGAAAAAGAAAAGAAAATATTTTTGTAAAAAAGCAAGAATGATGAGAGCCATATGGGAAGGGAAGGGAGTGTAGAGATTGCAACGTGATGACCTATATTGATATGTAGACAAACATCATAATGCCACTAGACAACTTGTAAATGAGATCTCATTGGTACAATTGACTTTGGAGTAAATGTGAAAGTGGTTAAATTGAAACAAGAATTCTTGTTTCACACCATTTCAGGGGAAAGGATTGTCATTTAGAGAACTAACAGAGTAATTTGAAGACTTTGGGTTTTCTCTTTATTGCTTAAAATGCTCTTACAAAATGTCACCAAAAAACCAATTTTTTTTAAATCTTGAGATAGATACTACTATTAGTGTTCAGCATTTCTTGGTGATCTATTGGTCTTTCAGTCTCAAAGAACCTAAACAATACTGCATTGCACTCATACAATAATATTTAACATGAATGTACTGCTAATCAAATGAAGTACGTTGCACCCCAATTTACTGTATAAAGGCAAACTTGTGTAATGGATAGACTAGTCATAATGATTTTATATCATGACATATTCAGTTGAGGGCAATTAATTTACAAGGATAGAGTATCTTAAAGATTGATAGATAGCAATACTAGAAACACTCCTAACATGTACTACGGTGTGTTTACACATGCACGATAAGGTCAATTTCCCTGAAATAGGCCAGTAAAACAGGGAATAGCCTGGGAATATATAACCCCAAGCAGAAGTTCAGCTAGTTTAAAAACAAGGCTCTGTAAAATGTCATTTCATCACAATCTATGAAGAAAAATAGGTAGGAATCCTCAAACCAATCAGGCTAACAGCATGTAATGTATCCTTCCACGGACCTATTGTAACCTAATTTTATGTTTGATAAAACTGGGCAATATTCTTATTTTTTCCAGAATATGGGGTAAATTTGGCTTGAACTCAGGCTAAAGGTAAGATGCAGAGCAACAACTGAATAAACTGTCTTTTACTTAGCGTGAGAGGAGAAATGCATGCTTATCGTCACACAAGAATCATGCATTAGAAGAGGATCCATGAATTATGCATTAAGCAGGGTACTCTTGAGTGTACGTACACCATTCTCTCTTAGCCTCATCCGTGGCTCTTGGTGCAAGGATATCCACGATCTTGAGGTTTTTTCCTAAATATTTAATTCTACTGCTTTCAAGCTATTTCTGGTCTGGTGTACTTGCAAAACTGCACCTCATATTATGCTATGGGGACTTTCTGAAATAATGTATAGTCTTTCATTCCCATTTATTTTGTTATGTTGATTTGCTAAATAGATGGGTCACTAGAAAGGATCAGGGACTGGGCATTTTTTTGTTCATTGTTCAGGATTACTACTGTTCTATTCTAGCATTAAAATAGAAAACAATGAATTAGTGATAGTCAATATTGTAAACAAGATGAAAGAATTTTAACTCAAGAAAAAAGTGTGGACAAGAAAGATACAGCCATGTTTCTGAGCTAGATGAAGAAAAAGCTATCCCTCATTTCATGAAACACTGCATATCATGTAACAGTATTTAATATCTATCAATTTGAGCAAAGAATCCATAACACACTCGCATTGAATGAAAATTATTATTCAAACCATCTCTAACTTTATCAAATTAATTACCATTTTAAAGTGACCACAAGATCACATCTAGTTTAACGCCAAAGATGCCAACACACTCCTGCCACCAGATACTCAACCAATACCATTAGAAACTCTCATATGAGATAGATAGCAAGCAGTATGAGTCTATTGATCACAATCATGATAAATCGCGTCATAGCATCAACCTACTTCCTACGAGACTCTCCAAACCGTCCTCCAACCCACAATCCAAAGGGGAATTAGAGATAGCAGGCTACAAAATGAAATTGACTAGAAGGGAAACAAAGCCCTTGGTTATTTTTCCGACTTCCCTGTTGCCATGGCAATAGCTGGAAGTCATCTTGGTGGTTTTTGTTCCATTAATGGAAGACGCGTGCCCCGCGTCGCTTTTTAACTACAGGGACATGACTTTTGGAGGCATTGTTTTCAGGGAGACATGGGAAGTGCCAAGAAAGTGGAAACAAAGGAAAGATGGATAATGAAAACCTAACAATGCAGCCTGTGTTTATCTGAACTAATAAACACTTTCATTAGATGAATGCACAGTAATCCCTTTCAAAGCATTTCTATAGAATGAAATGTATTAGTAACTAGTTCTTAAAAGATTACAGTTCCATAAAAAACAAAATTACTAAAGATTGTGTCCATAATATTTTGTGTATACCAATGATAAAAATTCACATATCCTTGTCCAGAATCTATAGAAATTCAGACTGGCTAAAAATATGTAGATCCTGTTGAGACTTGATCTTAAATAGATTTTTTTTTTTAAAGGAATGAGCAAAAAACTCTCCAAGAACAACTGGTAAGCAAACAAGCATAAGAACTATATTTGCTCTACTGAAAATTTCTCCAGGGCATATAAATATATATTGGCATTACAATCACTAAAATAAAGATAAAATTGTATGTCTTCTAAAAGAAACGGATGGAGGAGAAAACCTGTCTCTTTTGTGATAATATACTAATATAACCACTAGCTGTAGGTTACATATCTGAACCAAATATCTTCCGAGAGCTAGAGGGGTGTTAACTCCATGTAAAATGCTCTTGGCAGGCAACATGTAATTTTTCACTTCTCATTCTTCTCATTAGTCTTCTTCTTCTTCTTCTTTTGTTCCCTCTTTTTCTCTCCTTCTAAGGAGATAATAAATAATTCCTGAAACAGAATCACTGGTATTTCCCTTCTGTGGATCATCTAAGGTAGATGTGTAGCAAGTGAACACATACACATAGCTCTGTTCCCCCCTGGTTTGACCTCTTCCGACTCACCCGACAGTGCTCCGAATCACACCGGTTCAATTCAAATGAGGCATGAAAGGTTGCCCCAAGATGGAGGAGCTGCATTAAACTTGGGCTTATCGTTAACCAACAAACCATGAATAAGATTTTATATGTAGGTTTTCCCCCCAGGGTGGTAGGAATAATTTAGAGACAGGAAAATACATGTAGGTAAGATGGTGCTTCCTAGGAAACTGGTGTGTTGGGTATGTACCTTGAGTTTTTTAGGGAGGTTATCCACATAATATTCAGCTGCGGGCCTATTTTTGGCAGTGTTGTTCTACTTCTATTTGGACAAATGGAATATTGGAGCTGAAGAGAGCATGCTGATTGGTCTTGGCAAAAACAAAGTTTCTTCAGCTGTGTTGTGCCTTCTGATGCTGTATTTGACCTACTTCTTCACAAATCCCTCCCTCCCTCATCTCTCTCAAACTCTCTCTTTCCCTCTCTCATTCCTCTTGTCTGTTCTATTCCCTCTCTTTACAAAATATATTTATCTTACTTTCTCCCTCTGTCCTCTGTCCATCTCTTCCCATCTCATTTTCCTCTTCATTTTTTACTCTACACTGTCTGCCTCCCTCTTCCCCTTCTTTATCTCTCTCCAATATTGAATCATCTAAATCTATAGATTTTGACTAAATCCTTCAATTAATTCAAAACAGGAAACAGTTATTTTCCTCATTCTTATATATTTTCTTATTTTCTTGATAAATACAGGTGCCTGATTATTATGAAACTATCAAAAAATGGGAATGTCTCTCAATTCAGAAATGGCAACAAGTACAAGATTAGCATGCCAACACTTCACACCAGGTAGCTACACTTTCTTTTTTAATGACATGGGTTTTGTATCTCACCCTTAATCCAGTGTAGAAAGCCTTTTCAACCTCACAAAAGGAAAATTCAATAATTTAGAGACGTTTGGTCAGACATGGGGACAAAAGGGAACAATAGTGACCAAAGGGAACCAGTGGGGTGCTCTGGGGGGCTCAGTTGATAAGATATCAACTGATCGATAAGATGGTTGACTGACCAGTCCAACTTTGCTTGGATCAAACTCTTATTAATCCATAGATGCGGTTCCCCATCTGGAGGGGACCGCTCGTATCTCAGACCCATTACATCTCAAAAACATACGTTTAATTGTCGACTATCTTAAGGATCCATGCATTGTTTCATGATAGACATCAACTATTACAAAAGCAAAAGTCAATAACCGTTGTGATGCACAGAGTTTAAGAACAATGAGTGGATTGAGCTGATATAGATCTGTTTAGTCCTTGAGAAATAAACATTGAGCAGGTACTGTCAAACTTATGATGTTTCTATCGACCCAACTCACAAAATCAATCAAATTGAAAAAATAACGTTTTTTGTTTGCTCTAATCCACTTTGAAAAAAGCCATTTTCAATCTGCGGAATCAACAGTACAACTAGACTGAATCATGCATGTTATACAGTAATCATCAGTTACATTGAAAACATTTAGAAACAGAATGAATTCATGTTATTTTTTTCAACAAAATGAATATGTATAAAAGGCTAAGAACCACTTTGCAGAATTTACTTCAGGTGGTATATAAAATAACCAAGGTACAGAACATATATTTGCTACAAAGCTCAGAATATACTTTTTCTATCTTGAGTTTGTGATTGAAATACACCATAGACATCCAATGTGCATGATATCATGTATAAACAAAATGTCTTAAAGATAACATAAAAGGTGACCCATAGCTCTTCTTAATCTTAATATAAATATCATTTGCAGCTAAATGTGCATGTATGGTATACTCTATGTGGTCCCCTTCCCATGCCCTTATGCACCCAATCACAAGATTTTCCTTCATGTTTAGGATAATTTCACTTATCCTCTTAACTTCTAAGCAGTCTCTTATATACTTTGCGTTTCCTGATCCTTTATTCATTCAAAGAATATAAGGTCAAAGATCTTGCTGTATCCTTTAACATTTTGGAGTGGCTATTGATTCTCAAATAAATACTAAGCTGATTAGTGTAATCTCTACAGATGGAAACAAGGTGCAATTGGCACTACCCAAGTCTCTTAATCCCCACCCCTCTTCCTGATGAGTTGAAGGGAAGTTGAAAGGAATTACTCATGGATTCTACAGGAGTCTCATTATTTAAAAAAATGTAATAGTGTTACAGCAAAAGTAGCAGCAAAAGGTTTACAGTCGAAGTAGCAGTGAAAGTGTTTAGTAAAAAATAAGCAGTTAATGTATAACAGTAACAGTAGCAGGAAAATTCTAACAGATAAGGTAGAAAGAAAAAGTGGAAGAGAAATGTAGCAATACAACAGTAATTATAAAAGTTAAGTTTTAACCAAATGAAAGAATATCAAACAGAGGAGATAGTTAACTTATTGATAGTTTTAACTAATATCCATCGGAGAGTGGTTGGCCCCTGTATTAAGCCTATGCGAATTTGGGAATCCGTTAGTCAACAGGTTAAGCAAAGAAGAAAAATCAGAGAGGGAGAAAAGGTCACAGGCAGGGGTATGGAGAAAATGATACTAAAGTCCATTTAAACTGTAGAAAAGAATGGAAGACACATGGAAAAGTGGTGTAACATGATGACATACCCTAAAGATAGAGAGAAATAGAACGAGAGGGGAATTAAGAGAGAGAAAAGGGAAAGAGAAAAGGGAAAGAGAAAAGGGAAGGGAGAGGGCGGAAGGGAGAGGGCGGAAGAGAGAGAGGGGAAGAGAGAGAGCGAGCGAGAGAGAAAGAGAGGAACGGGGGAAAGAGATATAGAGATAGAGAGACAGACCGACAG
>JARBES010000130.1:4801633-4812878 GCA_030265145.1 Strongylocentrotus pallidus
GAGCACCGGTAAATTTTTATATTCAATTTTTCTCGAAAGCAGAAGTGTTTTAGGGGCTATATTTTCTAGTGCTTATATTACATCCACAGGGGCATCCAAATATATCAAAATTGAAAAGAATCACCACCATCTAATTTTCAAAAATTCCCAAAACTTTGTATTACCTTTAATATATATTTTCTCTATAAAACGGTTTAATTTTTTTTAATTTTTTTTAAAGCCGACCGTAGATTTTAAGATATTTGGATCGGTCGCAAAGGGCAATACAACATCTTTTTGTTTAGGCCTAATCATTCGTTGCACGGCCCCATTGCACGATATCGAAATGGGAAGCGTGAAAACAAATCATAGCCCTGTTTATTATAGATATAAATAGCTTCCAATGCATCTTTATGTAAAATTCACAGTGTAAATATTATGACGGGAGTTACAAAATGACAAGATAAGCTAATTTTGAACTGATCTGAATATACAGATAGTTTTACACCCTTAACACAAACTGGTTTTGACAACGTGCATGCGTATTCATAGAACAAAGTAAGAATTGTTTACATCAGAAACACTTATACGAGTTTTTGTATCATGACAAAAATCCACCTTGATGCAGATCCCAATATTATCACTCGGACTTTAAATATATGTCAAGATTTTGTATTAACACCGCGCTCCGTATCGTGAATTAAAAGACCCCACCAGTATCAAATATCCCTCCCATTAGTTAGATGGAAATCTAAAAGTAAATTTTAAACGTAATCGTATGTTAACGTGTGCAAAAATGCAATAACGAAGACAGTTTACATAAACTCTCTTGAGAAAAAGTAACTAAACAAGAATCATATTCATACAAAACACTCAATTTATTTATTCTAATGAAGTAAAGCTTAACCTAAGGATAAAAAGTGAAGAGTGCATGTGAACATTACCTGTTGACATGATCTGTCAAATAGAAGAGCCAACAAGAGTAAACAAACGAAACGGTGCCATCTTATCTCCACCATCTTGGATTTTAAGAGGTCCTCTCCCCTCCGTATTGATTATGTTTCTATTCTTCAAGTAAAGCATAAAAGAAAACCCTCCTTCTGAGACCACTAAACGAGTTCCATCCTTCGAGGGCTGGACTAACAAAGTAGAAACATCGCGCTAATCAATAATGAATAATTTTGTATTCCCTTTCCCCTGCCCACGAAACAATCTATTGTTGAATGTGTTTTCCTATTTTTGCTCGAGGAGGGGCTGTTCTTCATTTTCTTATTGTTGTCGTCTTTGTAGTACATTTCATTCTTCTACTTTTCAATTCCTCCAATAGATTTTAACGCATATTCTCAAGTCTATGTCGGTAGTTCTTAGCCATGCAAGAGCATCCTATCCTTTTATGCTGCAATTTCAAGCATCATGTTGTAATGTTTACATAAACACATTAAAGGTTAGCCTAACTGCATGTACAACATTTGATTTAACGTGAAGGGATATAGGCATGAATGAGGAAGAAAGTTCGAAATGTTGGATGAGTTTAGATTGGGATACCTTAATCCTGTAATTCAAAATTTAAAGAGAACTACACTGATCAAATCGATCGCAACATGATAGCAATCGCAACTATAAAGCTAGTATATCATTGGGCTGCGACAGCCCAGTGAACTCACGACTAATAATTAGTCGTGAGTTCACTGTTGGTTCAGTTTATTGGAGACACGAAATTGCGAGAAAGTACGCGAATTGGCAACAATTTACACTTGGAATCACACTAAATTGTTTTTTACGACACATTATTTGTGAGCTCCCAGCAAAATTTGGGCCAAAAGCCGCCCGGAGCTCACATAAAATTGCCGTTCTTGTTTTTTCGTCGCAATTAGTCACAAAGTATCACAATTATTGTTTTTGTCGCGCTCCCAGGGCAGATCGCGCCTGGAATGTCAGATTCTCGTTTTTTTTCTCCAATCAATCACAATTAGGCCTTTAAAAAAAAAATGTTGTATTGCCCTTTGCGACGACCCCAAAATCTTGAAATCTACGGTCGGCTTTTTAAAAAAGTTGTGTTTTTTTACCGTTTTTTAGAAAAAAAATGTATTAAAGCATTCATAACTGAAAAATATCAACCCAAAGAGGGAGTTTAAGAATTCCGACCGACTGACCCATGTTTTGGCACCTAAAGGGCAATACAGAACCTTTTTTTTTAAGGCCTAATTGTGATTGATCATCGGCCGCCAACCCCTCACAAAGTTTTCTGACTCACTGAAACTAACTTGAGAAAGGTTCGCAATGCGACAGGTCTGTGAATATTTTTTAGAGAACATGTGTTGCATGAATTTCCCGACGAATCACTCGAAGATATTGAGATTACGCATTATGTCGCAAACATGCTAGTCGCAGCCCGGGGGTAAGGGGGCACAGTGCCCCCCACTTTTTCAAGTACCCCAAAGTGCCCCTTTTTACAAAGGAAAAGTGCCCCTTTTACATTGTAAGAAGTGACCCTTTTTACATAGAACATGTGCCACTTCCCCTTTTCACGTCTGAACAGTGTGCCCCTTTTTATTTTGAAACGTGCCCCTTTTCCTTCGACAAGTTCCTATTTTCCCTTGCAATAAGTGTCCATTTTCCATTCTTATAAGTGTCCTTTTTAATCTGTAGTAAGTGCCCCTTTTCAGTTAGTAGAGAAATTCGATTCAATTCAGTTCAATTCAATTAATTTATTCACTCAATATATAAAAACAGATACATAACATTGCGTATGAACGCATACAATCATGTACTATGACAAATATAAAAAGATAGACATAGTAAAATCAGTAGTTGACAGCACAAGAAATTAAGTGGGGATCAGAATAAAGATCTATTTAAAGATCTTGTGAATTCGACCCCATTGTGATGTATAAATTGCATTGTTTACTGTTGCATGTACAACAACAAGAGGTATAGAATACATAAACAGCTGGGTCAGAGAGAAACGAGAGAGGGAGATAGAGAGAGAGAGAGAGAGAGAGAGAGAGAGAGAGAGAGAGAGAGGAAGGAAAATACTTTTCACTTCGGATAAGTGCCCCCTTCACTTCCTCCGATAATTGCCCCTATTAAAATCTGAGAGATTATTCTTTGACAAGTGCCCCCTCCCCTTCTGAAAATTGATCTATTCATCTATGATGAGCGCCCTTTCCCATTCTCATAAAAGCCCCCTTTCACCTTTGATAAATGCCCCTATTAAAATCTGATCATTTTCCTTTATTATAAGTGCCCCCTTTTCATTCTCATAAGTGCCCCTTTTCATATTTGGTCTGTGCCCCTTTTCAGGTGCGATAAGTGCCCTTTTTCGCATCTAATAATTTCCCTTTTAACAATGATACGTACCCCTTTACCTTGCTAATAAGGGACCTATCCCTTTTTATAAATGCCCCTTTTCACCTCTGATAAATGCCCTTATCAAAATCTGATGGGTGCCCCCCCCCCCCGACAAATGCCCATTTCCCATTCTCATAAGTGCCTTTTCCATCTATGGTGTAAGAAATGCCCCATTTTCACATCTAACAATTAGGCTACCCTTTGTACTTTGACGCGTGCTCCTTTTCTTTTCTACTAAGTGTCTTTATCCCTTTCGATATTAGTGTCTCGTTTTCCTCTTATCATTTATTTAAACGTGCCCCTAATTTAAAGCGACTAAAAGCAATTTCCCCCAAGCTCGCTCGCTCGCATTTGTAGATAATATGATTATGTTACTTCTGGAGGTTTTTTTCTTCAGTCTTCCGTTATGAGAAAGTGCTTATAACCCCCCCCCCCCCCCCCCCACCCCCTTCAGGATGGGTCAAGCTCGCTATTCATAAGGACCATTATTCATAAGGACCGCCACCCATAACGCGCGACCAAAATAATGAAAAACGTTCTTTTATAAATAGCGGCCCTTATAAAATTAATAGCGAGCAGACCCCATCAGGATTGGGTTTTTTCATCTTTATACGATTCCTTTTTGCACTGCGACCTCACAAATCTTAAAGTTTGTCCTGATCGCTCGCAAATGAATATTCAAACCATCACACCCAACTGCAAACTGCAAAGTATGATGCTTAAGCAATGTCTTGTATGATGTTTAAAGAGAAACAGATATTGAAGTTATCCCTGATAATGTAATGTTTTTTTCGCTTCGACTTCATGTGTAGTTATTTTTGATAGAGCCAAAAACTAACAGAAGTACAGGTTAGGCGCGGCTATTTAAATTAGTAACGTTTTTAAATTGTAAATAGAGTCTGTGCTTGCAGACTAAGTTTCCATAGTGATTTTGTGATCGATCCACGCTATCGAACGTTGGTATCGCAAAAATACATCTCGCCGTGAAATAAAGAATTGAAATCAAATCAAATGAAATATGACTGTATATATCTATAGATATAGAGGAAATATGTTAATGCCTTCAACTGATTAGGTATGTATGCCACTAGACCTACTTGTTATTTCAATGTAAAGCTAGTGTTAATGCTCGCTATGTTGGATTTGCTATGCGAGGAAAAATTATGTACGGTCCCGTGTGCTCAATTTTGTGTAGTGTAGGCTATTAAACATTTTAACAGATTGAATCAATTCCATCTGCCACTCTGAGTCTGAATACTTAATTTTGTCGTTGTTCTTCTCCTTCTCTTCCTCCTCCTCCTCCTCCTCCTCCTCCTCCTTCTCCTTCTGACTTCTTGAAAAGTTGAAGTTCTTCTCTTAGTTTTACTTCTTCTTCTTCTTCTTCTTCTAATCTAAGTTCTTCTTCTTGGAGTTCTCGGAGTTCTCCTTGTCTTTCTCCTTCTTCTTCTCTTTCTCCTTCTACTTCTTCTCTTTCTCCTTCTTCTCCTCCTTCTTCTTCTTTTTCTCCTCCTTCTTCTTTCCCTCACAGCACAGGCCCCACTCCCAGCTATCTGGGAAATCGGGAAAAACCTGGAAAATCCCTTTTCCAGTCTGGGAATTGAGAAATCTTATTTTGTATCATGCATGTCTGAACAGCTTCTCCACACACAGAACTTTCCGCATTGAGCACTGTGTACACAGCTTACGCTCTCCCATTGGCTGAGCCGCTCGAGCGGCTTCAAATTTAAGTAAGAGAGGGCCTAAGGCTATTCTACTTAACTTAATCGCAACTTAAGTACAATGGCAATGCCAATAGTAATATTACATAACGCACTGATATGTCATGCTTTAAACAGGAAACGCACTTCACACACAACTGATGCACACTCAGCATAGGTACACACATAAAATAGAAAAATCAACAAACATTTCGTACAACTTGCAAGTTTGTACCTTAAATAGATCTATGTCGAAAATGAGAATTTTTCAAACTTAAAAAAAAGTTACGTAGATCTAGGTCTAACAGGAGTCTAGAAATCTACTTAAACTTAAGTGAAATAGGATCTAGGTCTACTTAACCTTTTAAGGATGCTGAAAAAATTGTAACAAATAGAAGGTTAGACTGAAATATGATTTTGGTTTCAGATCAAACGGAAAATCGCAAGCTTTCTCCTCGCACCAATATCTTGTAACATTGTGTGAATGGCAGCCAGCGATATCCAATCAAAGGGCCCTTGTAGGCGCCAATTTAGGAAAATGAGGCTGAGACCGGATAAATTACATAATGCGCATGCGCTAGAATTGGCTAGTTGTAAGTTCTACGTGCTCCAGTGGATGATTGCTTATAAATTATACTTGCATGCTAGTTATAACCAGTCCCTGCACCTACTTGTTAGTGATAAGTTTCAGACTGGAAGTAGGTTGAACAAATGATCCTGTCATTTTGGAAATCTATCGGGGGAAAATCATCATAACAATCATAAAAATTTGTTTTCATAGAATGCTTGGCACCCTGATTTAGCTTCTTATGTATAAAATGTATGAATCTCTCATTCTTTGTCTCTATACTGCCTTTCTTCTTATAGTTTAGAGGATAATCCAAGATGCCTATCACAAAGATTCCCATAGTGCACAAGTTTGGCATCATCTCCCAGAGTCAAAGAGATGAACTGCAAGGACGGTTGTTACAACAGAGTGTCTACCCGCTCTCAAAAACTTCACACATTCCTCAGACAACCAGGTAAATCATAGCAAAATATTGTGCATGGTAAGGCTGATACACTGTTTAAGTTACTATTAGGGAAGAACATTGTCTTGAATTTGTTCCTAGAAGAAAAGTCCTATTTTTCTTCTCTATATAATCCCGACACAGCACTAATATCCTTTGGCAAAGTAAGGCCTGCACTTGCTACTCTTCACTCAGGTGTAAAATGGGTACCCGGTAGGATGCGAAAGTTCATGGGGTTGGATGAGCAAGTGTGCGCTTGTAAAATGGCGACTGGCTGGAATGCTCCCCAGGGAGTGTAAAATGTGCATACATTGTGTGCGGGTAAGCCTGAATTCGATGACCAGGGTAATAATATATCTGTAAAGCGCTTAGGCACATCGTTGTATCAATGTATTTGGCGCTATATAAAAGCAGAATATTATTATTATTATTATTATTAAAAGGGGGTGAATTAGGAATACAGTTGTGAAGAGCATCAAATGTGGGAAGACCATTTTTTGTTTAAAAATTTTATCTCCCAAAATTATGCAATAAAAAAAAAAATTCATTCATTATTACAAGGAAAATATATCAAAAGATCATATATTTTGGTACCCCTATTCAACCAAATTTTTAATAGATCTTTTAAGAGATTGTTGATACTCATAAAGTTAATGTTCTTATCATAATAATGATTTGAAATTTTCTTTGTAATGTTTGCTTTCTATCCAGAAATCCATTAGAGCTCACAGAATCTTTCATCCAGCAGTTTAACAACCCATCAAACCTTGACGAAAAAGACAAGAATGAAGACCTGGCATTAAAACTACTCACTAGAATCAAGGTAATTTGCGTATAACATTCAACAAAGCATTTTTTGTTCAGAAGAGCAATGTTATTAAAACATAAAAGATTTTTAGTACAAGCTTAGTAGAAGGATTTTTTGTGCTGTTTCCATTATTAATTAATTGAAGTTATTTTAATGTACCAAAAATCAAATATCTCTTTCAAGGCAACAAAATCCAAACATTTATGTAAGGGACAATAAGTCCATGTTTACTCCAGGGCTCAACACAGCACTGTTTTTTTACAAGGGATCTAGCTCAAATGTTAAAACTGTATGCATATGCCCCCAGTTTAGATTGCAGAGTAGTTTGGGTTGTGAGATGAACCTTGGGGGCTATATGCACTGCACCCTTTGTCGGTGTCGAGCCCTGATTTACTCTATAACTCATTGAACATTGTCATGATTTACCTGCCCTGGATGGTTGTATTGTCAGTTTTTCTGTTTATTTGGAAAAGTCAGCATTTGTTTTTGGTCTTGTATTACCAGAGAAGAGCAGGTCTCAAAGATGGTGGGAGAGGTAGTCATGTAGACATCCCGAGGGCATGGTCAGAGTTGTCCATGTTGGCACAGTGTCGAGGGAAGGTACAGGAAGGTAAGACAATTCATTTCTTTGTCTCCCCCTATTCATTCTTTGAGATACAATATGAAGTGTAAATGATATTGGTTGTGAGAACACTTGTGGAACACAAAAAAACACAAAATATCTCATCAGTTTTCTATCACTCTAACACTCACATTCCCAGTGAGACAGAAAATTCATTGGTTAGGGTAATATTTGGAGGGATACAAAGTTCACTATTATAGATGTATATTGAATATGAATATTAAGTACTGTAACTGCTTAAAACAAATTCAAGGTACTGAAAATGAGAAGTTTAGTAAACATGAAATTTATAATGTAGCAATTATATTTCGATTATAATATAGTGTCTTCCTTTCAACAACAAAAATTGTTTAGTTCACTGAAATAATGCAAGCATTCAAAGAAGGCATCAGTACAATGAAGTGCAGTTCAAAGCATACGCTCATTCAAATACTTAACCAGGGGCAATCTTCTTACTCCTAAGACTCCTAAACAAGTGTCTATTCCTCTCCAATAAATAATCCTATTCCTTTGTCTTTCAGAATGCCTGGATGCACTGATCGTTTCTCTGAGACAAGCAGAGTTTTCACTAGACCACATACCCAGTCTCTTTTATTTAGCCGAGACCACCCTATACTGGCTGAGAACAGATGCTATGGATCAGCCATTCCTCAGGATTGGAGAAATCAAACTACTCAAGGTATGCCAAAATAAGAGTACAGATCAGCCAGCAATTAGATTGGACAATCAACATCAACAAAGTCTACTTTCTGTTATCAGAGAACCATGATTTATATTTAAATTATCAGCTTCATATATCTCTGTCAAGAGATTATTAACC
Source organism: Strongylocentrotus pallidus (assembly GCA_030265145.1). Classification (NCBI taxonomy): domain Eukaryota; kingdom Metazoa; phylum Echinodermata; class Echinoidea; order Camarodonta; family Strongylocentrotidae; genus Strongylocentrotus; species Strongylocentrotus pallidus. The sequence goes on from JARBES010000130.1 coordinate 4,809,921, forward strand.
AAAAGTGCACTTTGAAAACAATTAAGAGTGTGTGAAATGTGTGTATGAAATTTAACTCAGAGGCACCTTTCACATGGGCCTTAATATAAAATCATTTCAATATAACACCTTGACTATCGATTTATTTGCTTTGTTTGTATGTTGTGTATATCTACGTTTGTGAGCATATTTCAGACTCCTTAGAGTGTACTACCTCTACTGCTATATGAGGTACACTTTGTCATTGTTTCATAAGACCAGATTTATTAAAGTATATGATAGTTTATAATTACTTTCTATTCATATGTTGTTTATTTTCTGTTGATAATATGTTTTTTCATATAATTTTGATAATAGATGGGACAGGCAGTGTTCTTGAGGTTGTTTTATCATCATATGGCAGGCCATCTGCAGGGAAGATCGGAATTCAAGACCAGACTCCTCACATACTTATCAGGTAAGATTATTTTATATTTTTGTTTATATCTTTATATCATTATTTGTTTGAATTTTTTGAGGGGGGGGGGGCGGAATAACTTAAACTCAAAACTCATTTTTCATTTATTGCTGGAATTGAGTGAGAATCTTGTCTGTATTTCATGTAGGTTTCATATTATCTTTGCGAAGGAAACTTTAATTTGAGCATGTATATTGAGAGATCACCTGCAAAACTTGGTTAGGAGATATATAAGAAAATAAATTGAATTTGTGAATATGACAGGATGCTTTTTAAATTTAGCCTCATATTTCATTGTAAGTGATATAAAGCATTCTGTTATCCAATACATTCATCATCTGGAGGTGAGGGTGGCTAGTTAGTGTAAGAATATATGATGATTGCTTATTTAATCGATGAGGCATCATTGCCAAATCCGAGTTCACTAGCAATATTTTTATGTAAACACATTTGTAGATATCACAACAATCTTAACTATATTCTTTTCTGCCATTTATTTCTAAGCTCTTCAATGTATTTACTTAAAGACTACAAACAAAGCTAATAATCATTGATAAGCAGTTTGACGGTGACATGTAGATATGCATACTTCTAGATAACATTCAGTCTTAACCTTAATCTTCAAGACTTCCATAACATTGCATATTTTTATCTATGTCACACTTCTTAAAATCCATGGAATATCCCAGCTATCACACAGGGTAAGTTATTTGGACAACCAAGTCATATAGATGACGCTAAAGCTTGTGTGTATTCAAGAAACAACAATTTGTTTTCCTCCGCTGGAGTGAAACCGCTACGTTAGTGTGGAGCATTGCTAAGCAAAGCAAACGATTTATATTGCTGCTTGTCTTGATATAACAAATGAAGTGACAAAAATAGAAAGAATAAAGAAATGAAACACTTGTTTGCAGTTGAAGAAAGGTCCAGGATAGTATCACTATAGCATTGGATATATATTCCAAGCATGATGTAACCTGTTGAAACATGTAATTCAATATCAATCCTTCTAACACTTTAATATAACGGTACTTAGCTTTGTGGAAGTGTTCATAACCCTATATTTGAAAGCTATTACGGTAATCATTCTAAGCTGGTATGCAGTCAAACTTTCTAATATAGAACACTAACAAACAAATTCTAATGACTTTATGTTGTAGATATAAATGTACATTTATTGGTATGGTTTGACTTACCCTCTTTCCTTCTAAGTATAATAATTATCAAAAAATTGTTTGAACTTTATCTTTTTGATTAAAGGCATAACACTTATTTGTGACTAATACAGCTAATACTGACAATAACCCTATTATTACAGTCTAATAATATACAGACTGTACTACAGTTTGAACTCTTTTGTCATCTTTTTGGAATTTTGAAGTCTTTCTCATGAAGCAGGAAATAATATTTGAACCAAAATGAGTACAATATGCACACAAAAAGAGCATGAATCACCTTGGTTACATGGTGCTAAATCCCATTTGCTGCCTATTATATTACAATACACTTACTAAAAATAGGTCTTTTTATTCAAACCATCTGACCTGAGGTCAAGAGAGCAAGTAAGGTTTGTAAGCAACCAAGGGGACCTAGATTTGTAAGTCCTATCTGAGGGTCTTGATTATAAGGAGTTAAGGTCTTACCAAGGAGCACTAGCACATCAAATCATTTTCAAACTCAGGACCTCCAAGTTATGAGGCTACTGCTTTACCACCGACCCATGATGCTTCCTCATGTCTTTTTTTAGAATGTCTAATAATTTCTTCTTTTCTCCACATGAATCAGGTTTTGCAGAAAATGAAGAGGCCTATAGCCCCTACCCTGGTGCACATCTGTGTCTGAGATTGATAGCTTCCATCGGCAAGATGATCCTAGGTGAGGTGATGATGGATGAACTCAAGAAACATCCTGAAGAACTTAGAAGAGATCTTTCTGATGTCCAAGAACACCCTAAGGATGTAAGTGGTTTGCTTGAGTTGATGTTTAACCCATTGCAATTAAGTGGTTTCTGTACTAGCTAATTGCTGGGGAAAAAGAAAATTCAAAATTCAAAAGGTTAACTTCAATTCTGAGATTAAAACCACAAAAATAATTTGTTTGTTTGCATTACCAAATTACATTTGAAAAGACAGACCATGACATTTAGAGTAAGAATCATATTTGAGGTGAGTGACATGATGATGACCTAGGCTAGTGGTGACATAATGATTCTTATATACATGAAGATCGAGATCTTCAATATGTCTTTTTCTTGTTAGTGTTTAATTTCATAGTTTAGATGACTCTAGTTACCTCAGAAGGAGAAAATGAAAATGTAAGTTTGGAAAGTGTATTAAAAATATAATATTTATACTTGTCAGCAGTACATGCTTTTTGATCCATTGATGCACCTTGATAACATAAATAAACATAGATTTCATTCAATAATTGTGCTAATTAGATTTAATATTCACATTGCAATTTCAGTATCTTCCAGAAGCAGAAATCAAACACACATATGCCACATCAAGCCCACCCAACTC
>JARBES010000130.1:5101803-5115655 GCA_030265145.1 Strongylocentrotus pallidus
TTAAGGATATGAATTTCTCATATATTTTCTTCCAAAATATGAAAGTCTTTCTAAATGACTTGACTTGACTAAATTACCGTATTTCTTAATAATTAATCTTTTTGCTCCATTTCATCATGATATAAAGTAAAACACAATAAAGTGAATACATTCTATTTCATATATCCTTCCGTGGGTGTATGTTCATCATTCCAAATGCGGTGACTATCGTCAGAGGAAATTAAATTTCTCCTCGCTGGCTCTCGGATTTACTGCATTATATATATAGTACATGTATTTGTATATTCATTAATTCATTCTAGACTCATATTGAGGATATGAATCCATTAAAGCTTCGGGTGATTCTTTATTCACCTTTGACTAGGTTATTAAATTGGATGTCAGGGGTTTTCCCTACTTTTTGCAAAAACAGCTCTCGCAATCAATTACAAAAATATATTGCAATGAACACATGGCAACTTTATTAGCTGGACATATCATATAAGTTTCAAATTGGAACTCGTATTTTTTCCCCGGTCAAAACGCTCCAGATTGGTGTTCATTAAATTGTATATATGTAGAATAATGCATTATTTCTTTGTCTGTTATACAAATGAAATTTTAAAAAAGTAACCCTCTTCTAAAATACCTAAATAAATAAATCAGACTTGCCCACGCACCTACAACACACGTACATACTAACGCACACACACTTACGCACACCTACACGCATCCAAACAAACACACTATTTACCGACTGCCACGCGTTTAACGCCATGAATCAACGTCAAAATATCTGTTTCCCAGGACGATCAAACACACTGGGATTGATGTTTGACGCTAAATCCAGACAGTTTGAAGGTGGCATATTTTTTGTGTTTGAAGAAATGGCATTCGCACACAAGCCTGAATATCTTGTTTTGTTTTGGTAACGTCCATACGACCACACAAAATGCACTTTCCGACATTACAGCAAAGAAGTCACCGCCCTTTGATGATTAAACTTGACATTCAGAGTTTCTTCTTACATCAGACTGTCAGTGATGTCTCTATTTAGATAACATATTTATACGATAAAAAACTTTCGTTTTTGTGAAATCCTACTTCGAGGTATAACGGATGTAAAACCAGTAATTGATATCTCTAATAAACAACGTCTCTGTAAATTCGAGAAGAAAAATATAATCTTCCCTGTCAACAATTTCACATCAACATCGGTTTCAGCTTGGTATGGCTAATTGAAGAATTAAAAGGGAAGAAGAGATGACAGGGAGAAACCGTGAAAACACAAGTGCTAGGTAGCTGATGGCGATATGTAATCTGGATGTGCTTAAGGTAGGGTAGGAAACACGAATCTGTTATTTCTTCAAACAGGCTCTTAAGCTAATAAAAACAATATGGATGTCAAGAGCAATATTCATGTTACAATCGTAATGATGACTTCTTAAGTGTATTCCAAGCTCCGATCAGTACATGCAAAGGGCATTACCAATGACGTGAGGCAGTCGAAGAGGAAATTTAACAATAATAGAAATAGGCTTTCGATCTCGAAATTATGATAATTTCATGGTTTACCACCAATCTCGTTACTTGATGCAGTTCTCGCTTAAAGGTACTAATTCATCCTTTTGCAGTAGGAACTTTTCATGCGGCAAATGGACAGAGAAAATACACAGTGCTAAAACAGTATTTCTCCAAGGAGTCAATCTTCTCAAAAATTCTAGCCATATTTGCATACGTGAGTTTGCTATAGGGAAATAGAAAACAAGGAATAATTATGGCACTAGATCCCGAAAGATAATATTTTGAATTAAAAGAAATCTTCCTATTTGCTTCACGAGCGTTTTGTGGTGGATATTTTTATACCTCTGGGGCCATGATTCCATGAGTGAGTGAGAAGTCAGGAGAGAGAAAAAGAGAGCAAAATACACTGAAAGGTAAAGATAGTGATTGGAATGAGGAGATTACCATGGGGGAGAAGGAATAGGAGATGAGGAAGAGAGAGAGAGAGAAAGACAGAGAGAGAGAAAGAGAGATCGAGGAAGGGGAAATCGTATGTAAATGTAAAGCAATTTTCCACAACATCGTACATTTTCCCAATATGATCACGGTAACCATATTAGAGTTACAATAGACCTATACATATCCTATCTCGACATTAAATTTGAGGGAGGTCATAATTAGAAAGATCATTAGATTTAGAATGAAAAAGGCAGAAAAGTACGGATGGATACAGATGGAAGTTGTATACAGATCATGATTCGTCTTGCCTTGAAAAGAAGTCTCATAAATCCGATTAGATCTACCGCCGAAAAATTACCACAACCTGTGAGAATTCATCATTTTTGCGGCAAGTTCAATCAGAGAATCCTGACGCAAGTACGTGTCACATGGACACCAGAAATAAAATAGCGTCACACTTTTTTCTATTATGTCTATTGTCACCGCTCCACAAGCGCATCACCTCATCTGTGTTTCTCTGTCGTTCGTTTCCATCAGGTGCTTTTCAAACGTTCCTCTTTTTAAAGATATGAAATGTATTTTCCACTCTTTTCTCCGTATACAGTACAACAATGGAGCTGAGGTTATTTCTCTTGGTTGTGCTTTTCTGCGCCCTTGCCACGTCACTTCCGGCCAATATTGCACGAGAACGACGGACGACCAACCCAGTACTCAGAGACAAAGGTATTTCCATGTTTGTCTCTTTCATTTTTGGGTCTTTCTCTCATCGGTTATAAATTGGATTTGAATGATGAAAATAAGTGAGCTACATTCCAAAAATAATAATGTTCACGGCTAAATGGGGCATCAATTTGTGGAATTCGTTGACATTTTGTTTTGTGCCAAAAAGAAAAGTTTATTATTTATCGTCAATTTTTTTTATGAGTCCCTATAAGAAGATGTGTCACAGGAATAGAGCCAATATCCGATTTTTCGTTTAGATAACCAGTATTCTTATTCATTTAAAGCGCATGGTTAATAAAATGGAACACAAAAGTCCGAACCTGTTTCGATAATAATAATATAATATGAAGATTGTTATAAGATCCTGTATAAATTATCACTTATGATGGCCAACCAAACAGGCATCGGTATTCTTTTAACACGATTGCATAATAGTAATACAATACAAACTCTCACAAGATGACGGAATTTGTTTACAATGCACAAATAATGTTTAATAAGTATAGTACACAACTCACTCTATATCCTAATCAAATTAATTAATGGCCAACGCGGTAAGTTGTGATTCTTTTACTATGACTATCTCACGTATTTTCATTAAAAAGCGTGCAATAGTTTCTAGTACTATCCAACGAATTTTAAGTACGCTATGCGCTTAGAGAAGTGTGCCTATGTGTGTGCCTATAAAAACTTGCGTAGCACTACGGTAAACGGGTATAGTGCGTGTTATATACCCCATACATAGATTCTTATTGAAAACCATATCACATGACAAGGTAACATTATGATCTATCATTGCGTCAGAGGGTTTGGGCGTTCTATCAATTGACCAAATGTCAAATGATAGAACGCCGAAACCCTGTTATATAACGCCTAACCCGCCGCGACTTTTACACACATACACAGAGCGTACATGATTTCAAATGCCCTCCAGCGGCCAACTGCCGTGGTGTCACGGCGCTTAAGTCATGCAATTTACGCTGAGCCGCAGCAATTGCACTACCTTACTGCAGTACCTGTATAGATTGGATTTCCGTATGTTGGATTTCTTTTAGCGTTGGATATTTGAAGCTGTTTTGAACTTCAAAAGACTTCAAAAGACTGTTACTGTGAGGAGCAAAATAGACTCTGGATTTCTTTTCTAGAACTATTCACGAATCAATGAAAAAGATGAGGTCTATAACACAAATAATGACTTCTCTGTAATCGGATGGTGGTGGAAATTATAACTGCCTCAGTTATGTTCATACCAACCCTACTATCATCCCCACGGCTTCGCCGCGGGAGTGATAGAAGGGCCGGTATGAACACCACATCATCATCATGAGCAGTCAATATTTGTATACTAAAGTAGGCCTATTAATCTTTGGAATTTTTTCTCAGCCATTATGATCCAACTCAATCTTGAAGTTATTTCTTTTTACATCAAATAACAAGGATCTAGGATTGTCGTTGTATAAAATAAATGATGGATGTTTTCATTCATTCACTACAAGATCTATCCACTCTTGTTGATGCAGCTCATGCACGTATCGTACTCAGCCTAATGGCTTGTTACGGTAGATAAATACAGCCTAAACTCGATTAAATCAAGTGTGTTATCTCACGTAGATGTGGACGTATTGAACATTTTGAAAATTGACATAGAAATTTCCCGTTTTTTTGTGTGACCTATGTAACCAAACTTGATGTCAGAATGGAATTTAAGTCCCTATATATTGAAGGAATTGTTTTTGAAGCAAAATATACTAGGCCTAGGCCTACATGTGGTTCTATATTCTTCCGAAATACATATATAGTATTTTTGTCACCATGGTAAGAAGTGAACAAAAGAAGCAATATAAATAACATTTCAGGAACCTTTGCATGAATTTCAGCTTTTAACAAATCCATTGGCGACTTTTCATAAAAAATTACCAAAATATCACTGAGCATTTTAAAATCATAATAGATTATCTTATGAAGATGTGAACTTTGTGAGAAAAAGGAAATAAATGAAATAATTGGAAACCAACAAGTCATCATTGACTTACAATGCATGACACTGGCAGGTAACAGCAAAATAAGTGCAAAATAACTTATTTAGGATTTGATACCGGCCACTTAATTTCTTGAACAAACATTTAATAAACTATACCCTCTCCCTTCGAACACATACACACATAGAAAGAAAAAGTAAAGAAAATTCGTTTCAACAATGAACAAACAAGTAGATAATTATTTGTTCTTGCTAAGGCCATCGTTATAGATAGAAGATTTGTTTAGAAAGAAAAATGAATTAGAACTTATTAGCCTTAATCCACACAGTATAGATTATTTTGAAAAATAGATACTCTAGATAATTCTGAAACTTTTGAAAACAGGAAGTGATTTCACAATTACCTACTTCCAATGCTCGTGCGACTAAATATCAGGAAAAATGAATTAATGCAAAGTAATTTAACCCTGAAACCCATTTTAATTGATATGGGGGCGATGATGATGAATTATTTATTGTATTACAATAAACAATGATAATGATGGGTTTTTGTATAACGCTCATATCTGTTATAAATTATACTTGTCACTCCTGGCGCTTCTCAATTATTACCCCAGCTTTAGTATTGCTGCCAGGTACCCATTAACATCACCCGGGTCGAGAGTGGCAAATGTAGATTAATGACTTGCCAAAGGACATTAGTGCCGCGGTGTGGTTCGAACCGCGGACGTTGTGACCCACAGTCCGGTGACGCATCCACTCGACCATGATATATCTACGATCAGTTAGGTGTAGAACTGATTTTAACTTTTATATCCCGTACAAAAATAACAATCTGGAAAAGGCAGATGAACAAAAATAAAGCAAAAAATGCAAACCGAAAACAAAATTGAATGAATTAACAGAAGAATTTCCATCTTTATTACCGTAATCGGGAAACTGGTAATAAAAATGACGTCAATACATTCAAAAGAGAAATAGGAAGTATTCAAATCTGATCAATGTGTTCACCTTGAACGAAGTTTTACAACTTTATCCTGCCTTTAGGTAAATAATTCTCCCCTCCCCCGCAAAATATGAGTGATATTATGTTTGTGGCATCCATGAAGCTAACATGCACTACACTATGTTTGTTGATCAAGTTTAATAATAAAGGTTAGCTAGGAGTATCAATTGCAAGGTTTATATTAAACCCACAAGGAGACAGTGGGATGCTGCCAGAACATTGCCCTGAGAGAAGAACATTTTTTTTACTCCCGCGTCTTTACCGGATAATTTTCAAATCTAAGTGCTTTGAATCATGCCATCCATTATTTCATTTATCTCATCTGCATTGCCTACGCGAGCATTCGTTTAACATTTTAACTGCCGACTTAGGTCTCTCTGCGAAAGAATGGAAACATGCATAATCTTCCATCAGCCTATTGTTTGAATTACAGAGAATGTGAACTTTTAAATCGGCGCTTTTGTCAAAGAACAAAGGAGCTTTTAGGCAATGCAGCAGATTCAATTGATTGATCGTAGAGCATGTCGTTTAAAGCAATGTTTGGATGAAAAACAGGTGATTAATTTAAGGGAGCACGGTCGGTATACGAGCCTGAAATACAGCATCATTCACCGTGAACTGCATGTGTGGGATCCAAAGGAGTCTTTATGCACACTGAAGAAAGTCATTGCCAACGTGAACTAATCAAGACATCTTTATCCGACCACCTGTTAATTCAATCTTCTGAACATGACTAGGGGATTTGTCCTTACTACGATATGCAGCTGCTTTGCTTCTTTTATAAAGATCTGTGAAACAACAAAAATCAAGAATAATCAATCACAAAAGATTATCATGAATGTCCACGAAACACAATCCATTAGGTATATTCATCCTGTCCTTGGGATACTTCTTAATTATTGATAACATGATGGAGAAATTAGATATAAAGTTCAACTACAGGACAATGTATTGTGAGAGAAAATGTCGAGAATTTATTGCGAAAGACTGATTATGTAGCGCTCAAGAACGATTATTTTGTTGACGTCTTTAGACCATTCAAATGGATAGAAAATTGACTTGATCTTACTGAAACCCACGTTAAGAAAGTAGCACTGTGCAAAGATAGGAGTACACATTATAATTATGTAAATTCAAATACTTATGTGACATTTAAAATATAGGCCTAGTCCAAATTTTGTCAACTACTTCTAGTCTTTTTTCAGACGAGCAATAATTTTCATGAATATTGCTTAGTACGGTATTTTCACATAGGAATAGAAATGAGGCGATGACCTCAATGAAGAGTAGTGGTCTCATGTAAACCGGGAGATCCCGGGTTCGAAACCATGTATATGCACTTTGCCCTGGCTTCGACAAAACAGTATTTCTCAATAACGAGTCCCTCGGAGAGGACTTAAAGCAGTCAGCTCCCTCGTTGATTACTGACAAGCTCACACATGCTTTCTTGGCAGACAGGTAAAAACAAACACCGTCAACCATTAACAAGAGAATAAGTAAGCTCACAAATGATCCTTCTTTTTACCAGAAATTAACCTTTTCTTTAATTTACACGTTCAATCAAAGAAAACAAATAATAAAATTGGGATATGAATAGTGTATTAATAATAATCTATTAATAATATTTTATGCGAATTCTTTCACTGAAGTATCTCTTACCTCTCGTATCCAACCCAATAGTTATATCGTACTATAGAAAACCTAAGCCCCAACAAATATAATATTTTCGATCGAACGAATCACTTTACTAATGCCATTCTAATAAATCCTGTTTGCAGGCCAATGATTAATTACAAATCATTTTCTCCTTTATGGTTTCTTCTGTGTATAAACCGTGACGTAGGAAAAGGAGGATAAAATGCCGACTTATGGACGAACGGAATTCCATGAATAATACTGAGCCTGTTAAAAAGGAGGATTTCTTATTTTGCGCTGCTTAATTAAAATTTGATGTATGGTATTGTAAGCCCGATAGTGGAGATTTGCATGAAAGGCCTTATTCAAGTCATTGGTTACCAGAGATAACCTTCTACGCCGCACCAATTTTTTTTATTATTATCAAAGGCCTTCGCTTTGATGATACAAACAATCAATTTGGTATGTTATTTAGATATGGCAGTTTGGTTAAATTCATTTATACGGTGTTTTCGTTCTGTTTGGGTTATTCAGGAGAAAATGCGTGTAAGAGTCAATATTTAGGTCTCAGGCTATGTCAGGAAGGTCGAGCAAAAACTATGTTTCTGGGCCAAAAATGTATTGATAACAAATTAGAAGGTATTATGATTTTGACCCGCTGAGTAATTATGTTTGCGTTTCTTTTGTCGGTCCACTTGACGCCTTTCACCCTCAACGTCCAGTTTCTTCACAGTCCTGTACGCTTTGGGCAATTTTAGCGCTCAACAATAGACATAGTGCCATCTCATTTTATAATGTGACACCGACTACTGCGCGCTATCGGCAACAAGATCATTTACCTGAAAGGATAATTTCATTTGCAAGTCAGAAACATGAAGTGCCAGAGAACTTTCTCTCTCACTCTTCCCTCAGTCACGAGTATGCCCGACTTTCCATTACCCATTAGTCAAGACATTCTCTCTCCATATTTTTTACCCCAAGAGATCTTATCATGAAGTTATGAAAGGCCTGTGTTCTAGATGCTGCAACACTGAAGCCTTTAAAACGTGCCCAAATGAACCATACTCCGAGCTATGTTGAACAAAATATTTTGGAGCTCCTCTAATTAACTTCTCATCAACAACATAAGGTCCGATCAGGCGAATTTCATCTTTAGAGCAGTAACTTGACCGGAATTGATATCCAGCCTTTGACATTTTGACATGCCATCTCCAGGAAATGCCTTGCTATCCTTTATCTCGTGTGGTAATCTTTCCGTGTCAAAAATGACACTGACATACCGATGCGTGCTCTCTTTAAATCCTCAATGAACATGCAAATACGAATTTTGGCAGAGCTTTGCCTTGAGCAAACTTGGTACTCCCTCAACAGAGGAAACATCGCAGGGACCTTTCCAGCTTTCTGAAGTCGAGTGGTGACTTTTCTCAAAAGAAATGACCTTTTGTTGAGAGGGTTTGTATACCCACTTCCAACGCGTCTAATTGGTTTGATTTATACACTATGAAGATGACAACACTAAGCCTTTCTCGAACTTGCCTTCAAAGTGGAACAATCCTTTCCAAAGAATACGTCGAAGTAAATATTAAGAAAGTTTGGCGTAATTTAAAGTGGTCAAGACTGGTTAACTGCAGCTATATGCGTACGTAAAAATTCCATTTGCTCGTGTCTCATCTATTTTTCAATGGAGATTACCTTCACGAGCCACGTGGATACAATTATCACATGGCATTTGTTGATAATATAATCTTATTACCTTATTGAAATAGCTTATTTAAGAAAAACAAACGTTGTCAATGAGTAAACTTTTGGGCGTAATTACAGTGTGTAATAATGCTTAATTAATTATTTTGGGACCAAAAAGACATCAGTTTCGAACGCCACGTTGTTATAGGGACCCGGGCAGCTTTAATAATGAATTCCAAAATCCCAATTAGAAGTCGAGCGTGATTCGTGAATGAGCGAAAGATATTTGTACATTTTCTTTCAGATAAATTGCAAGGACTCCTGTTGATAATTTTGGTTGCGATGAATATCTTCCACTGTTGGAAATATCTGCAACTGTTTGGAGGATGTTTGATTCCCATTCATCCAGTTTTTATTTAGGTAATCAACGATAGGATATACCTGAAAGACTGAAACCCATATCCTAGGACGACATACCATTACATAATCTTGTCTTTCCCCAAAAGTCCAGCATGTAGGCTCCTACATAATTGGGCGGAACGAGATTACATCAGTATGTTCCGAGTAATGTTTAAACTAGCAGAGTAAACTGCACGTAAATTCGGATTTATAGCCAGTAAATTGGGAAACCACTTTGGCGAGCGATAGGACTGGGTCGTGAGTGATCGAAGAAGATAGGATAACGCAAACATTTCATGGACGGGCAGATGTGGAGTGATCGATAGGGTCTCGCTGTGAGCGCCATGTTCGGCCGGCGTTCAGCGACTGGAGGACGCTAGGTATATATCCAGACCCAACGCCCACTTGTTATATTGATCTATGATACGGACAACCGGGCATCCATGCAAATAAGGCGATTAAGAGACACTTGGTCGTAGTACCTCTGGGGGCCTCTTGACTTTGTAATCCCCAAGTGGATCTTTAAAGCATCTTTGGTAATTACACATCATCACAAGTCATGAAACAATTACCATTCTGACTGCAAAAGGCGAACCCGATTTTCTCAATAGCAATGACACTATGAGATGTACCCCCAGAATCTGTATTAGTTTGGCTAGGAGGGATTAGACCACCCAGAGAGGTCACTGACAGGTGGCTATCTCATAAACTCAGCTCTCAATAAGAAAAAGAGGATCACGGGGGACCAATGGTCACCGATTAGGCATTGTTTTCTTTATGGTGGTAGCAAGTAGCTACTAGTTCTAGAAAAGCCACATCTCAATCATAAGAAAATAATTTTGACATTATCAGTCTAAGATTAATTCACTGATCTATCAATTAAAATGTTACCCAATACATGATAATTATGATGATTCACTGGTGGTAGCGTAGCGTAACACAAGTTCCTTCATGTTGTATAATTATGTCTTCGGGCTAATACCACTTTAGCACGGGAAATTGTCTCCAAGGCTTTTGCATACTCTCTGCAAGAAAGGTAACAGATCGAGTCTGTAGCATTAGCAGAGCAATTCACGCCAATTATCGATTAAAAGATGATAAGACGTGTTCCATCACGCACGCTTATCCCGATGCTTTATCCACCCTCACGCACTATCGACTACCCAACATTTGGTTAAATACTGTCGAATTAAAACGCTGATAACCGCGTGATAGCGTCTTGCAGCCTGAGGCGCTGAAACGCTCTTTCCTATTCTATTTTGTGTTTTCACATACGTTAGGACGGTAGAAGACATTGCCAGGATCCATGTGTGCTAGAATGTATGCATAAACACCCCCTGACGAACGCACAGAATAAAAACAGGAGGAAATTAGAAACAGGAAGCGAAACCCCATTTGAGCTGGTTTTGATTTGTACTGACGTTATTGAACATGGAGTACATTCCCAGTCACGTGGTCCATGAATGACTCTGATTTTGACGGGGGTCCAGGACTCCGGGGGAAAAGAAGACTTAATTCCGGGGTAAATGTCTGACAAGCAAAAGAAAAATGTAACGAAGCAACGACGAACACACACCATCAAAAATCCCAGGTATCTTTTTAGGGTCTAACAAGCAAACAAAATAAAGGTTTTGGGGGTACATGGGGTGTTTTCCATATTGCTTTTATAGGGGAACACTAGTTTCGTCCCAAACTCAAACCCCCTACTGATTCTAGTCACTGACCATTTCACGGTTTTCACCCAATGGTCGACTTAAGTTTATGACTGTTTGGTCAGCAGTTCTCCTTAGGCTAAAATCGAAATCTCGCAGAGGAAATGCTCTCCGTATGGTTGGAAGTGTTGTTGTAGAGTGGTTCATTCACTGAAATCTCAATCCAAGGGTTGAGGGTTCAAATGCCAGCCTAGCACCGACATCATTTGGCAAGACTTTAATCCACGTTTGCCGCTCTCTCCGGGGTAAGAATGATTGCAGGCTCCTCAGGAAGTACAGCATTAGAGTTAATGAGGCTTCCCTGGGAAAACAAAATTATTTTTATCATTATGATTATTCAGTAGAATTAAACTAATACATATTTTCCGCATCTATATTTGCTGTGATTAGGGGCTTTGCTTGTCGGCATAGTCGGAATTTATAAAGGCGTATAAGGAAATCGCAAGAAATGAAGATACTCCTGTACATTTCACTCTGACTTGTTGGAATATTTTTGGCTATATTATGGGGGAAATTGGGTCCGAAGTCAATCCCACTCCACTTTAAATGGTCTTGCGATACCTTTTATAGTGTGCGAAATCTCTCAGTGGATATGTTTTGCGCTTCATAGTTTTAGACCAATATTTTTAGCATCATTGCATTGTAATTATCATCGTTTTTATAATCAATTTGAGAAATTCATTAAAAAAAATATTTGTATATGATCAAATATCTATAGACCAAAAAGAGAGAAGTAAATAATTCATCTCGTTGACAACAACTCATTGTTCTATATCGATTTAATATGTGACCAGCTTCAAACAAGATGTGCCTTTGATATGCACGCGAACCGAATAAAGCGAATCGTACATATTTTATATTTTATACTTCTGTATTAATTTAGTTGCACGGACCTGCAGAAAATTAGGTCAACCAAATATATATTTTTGCTGATGGACAAATGAATTTACATATAAATTATTGCATTATTTTGTTTTCTTTCTTACTTACAGATCCCACTAATAATTCATTATGATCCCTTAAGAACAAAGGTATATTATGAATAATTATCTGTAGTCTTTAATTATAAAGCTTCCCATAAAACAGTACATTGTTGATCTTTAGAGTGTTTTACTTAATAATAGACGGAATAAATACAACATAAAGGAAGAGAGCCATTCACCAAAAATGCTGAAAATCACGGACACCTACGCCACACAAACGCTAATAGAAAATCTGTTTAACACATTAAACTATTGCTAATTATAGTGGAATATAGGGCACATTAAGCAATCAGTTTCGTGTGATATTCCTTTTATATAGATAATGAGAGTTATAGTAAAGCTTAAAAAAACAGACTCCCCCTTTACAGATGATTTTTTTATTTAATCACGGAGTTATTCAAAAACAGAGGAAAGAGAAATACCGTTAATTATTGTACAGTGTATTAAACATTTCTAGAATTGGTCACAAGAGTAGAATGCTAGATGCTTGAGTGCTTTATTATATTAAATGTTTCTTCTATTGATGTTAAATTCAAATCTCTCTTGTCTCCTGCCCGTGTACTGTAAACAACCAGATTCATATCGGACCATAAAAACCTGCTTAAATGTCACCCATATTTGGCAGAATACCACACGTCAAAATGAGTCACATTTACATCTTAGATAACCAGAGAGCGAATGCGTAATTATTCAATTTCCGACATTCTCATGAACGCGAAGGCTTGCAAGGAAAGCAGTTATGTGCTGGCGCAGAATTTCGGGGAGCGAAAAATTAGGCGGCTTGGCAGAGACTCCGCAAAATTTGATCTTGTTCTTCCAGACGATTTCCCAGATTGTGTGATATATGAGATATCGAATCCCACGATTGAATTTGAAATGGGCAGGCAGTGCATTAACCTGAAAACAAGGTTGACGGGAAAAAGGGACTAGCGGAATAAATTATTTCATGAGTATTCGCTGATCGAAGCTCTTAGTGTATTATGAAGATATTTTTTTACTGTAAATATACAAGCACATGATTTTAGACAAGAACCTTTTGGGATAATCAGTCATTGATTATTGGCGCTGTCTTTTATACACCATGAGAGAATATTTTCGAACAAAAAGATTTGAATGCAAAAGAAACATTGGGAAAAGATTTGTTGAATAACTGAGTTGAATAGCGTAGGTGTAATAACGCAATCGAAATGACGCATGGTTCGCAATGGGCATGCATAACTCTCAGTTCATATCACACGAGCTATTCTTTGTCTGACGTAGGCCGGCGTCAGTGAGTTACTTGACGCATCGTGACTTGTGAGAGTGAAATTGTAAATGATTAAGAAATTGAAATAACGACTCTTGTGCAACGGGTATCACGTTACTGTTGTAATATGTTCTTATGCCATGCTGTTGAAAGGCTTTAAGCATTAAAAGGAGATTTGAGTATTTTCATATTCTTTAAAATAGCAGAAATTTAAAAACTCTTCGTGTCATGAACAGGAAAGTTTCCCAAGATGAGACTTTGTGTGGATAACATTAGAGGAGACCTACATCTCGACGTGCTACAGCACATATTTTGGTATATCAAAGACGTTAAGACACGAACCCTCCCGCAACGCTGAATTTCGCGAAATTGCTCAAGGTTAAAGAAAGCATGCATAGAAAGCAATGAGACGCCACTGTGCTTGCTAATTTCATTTGGAGCAAAAAAATGTATGAAAGACCGAAAGACGGAGGTAAGGGCTGAAAGAGACACTCATTGTATTAACATCCATACAGATATTTAGACAAGAAAGAATCGAATTACTGT
>JARBES010000130.1:5173402-5186260 GCA_030265145.1 Strongylocentrotus pallidus
AACACGCCATTAATCGTTTGTAATGGATCGGGAAAGGTATTAGAGTTATGGTTGTTTGCTTTAATTACTTTTTTCTTTAGTCTACACACAACCATTAAACACTTAAAACACTTAAAACAATATATACAAATGTATGTATAAATCAATGCAAGGTAGAATAATTAAACGTAGCTCCATTTTTGTTATTCTAATTATTCTATCTTTATACCAAGCAATAATGATTATTTTATGCCCACTTGAATCACGTGTTTTTTAATGCGGATGAAATAGGGTAATGACTTGGAAGCAGGTGCTAATATAAAGCGGTGGTTGTGACATAGAATAGAAACCACGGCTAAGAAAATGAAATAAAGACATTTTTCCCTGTTTAGATCCGTGATGTAATCTTTGAAACTACTGACAAGATATTACAATGATAATATAAGCTTCCTCTTGAAATTATTTGAATAAACATTTCTCAAAGGGATAGTGAAAAATTTAAATTAATACACTTTGAAAATTGCGAAGTTTTTTGGAGATTACTTAAACTAGTTTCCTGTTATTAATATAAAAAGGGACTATTGATTGAATGTAATTAAATCCACTTCTATCATCGTTGTATGTCAAATGCAACGGTTTCTTCGATGTTATCTTTCAATGAGATTGCCCAAGAAAAAAGACTTCCGTTTAAATATTCCTGCTTCACTTCCGGTCAAATATACTAGGGTTAACCTTCCAACCCACGATTACAGGAAAGCATCTTGTTCACACGCTCAATGGGACTTAACGTACTCGCATTATTAGAGTTCACCCAGTGTGAACGTCTCTCTAATTTTTAAGTTCTCCGAGTTTAAAATATATCGATCGCCACCTGGTAGCCTTATCCAAACGCATCTTAGTGCAATCTGGCCGGCTGAACATTCCTTGATCGGTAATTCCACCCGCTAGAGAATCGATCTCGATCGTCTGTTTACAGTTGCCGCTGTTTCTTTCGTTTTTTACGTTTTTACTTTGAAAATTATTTATTTCGTAAGCCCACCGTGCTTAGATCTAAAGCTTACCTGTTCTCTAAATAGGACTGTATTTTGTATTTCTTATTTTGTTAATAAAAGTCCCCTTTGAATCTTACTCCTTTCAATTTACAATCGCTTCATGTATTTTGTTATATTATTTTATTCTATTCGTTTAAAACAAAATGATATAATTAGTTTTCAACACAAAATATGAAGCTACCAGGAATCGTTTTTATAAATGAAAGTATTTAAATGTGTGAATATAACATTTATGCCCCAATACCAAGATTTTATGTTCAACATTTAAAATGAACAGTATTCCTAAACTGTGTTCAGTTTATACGTAAAAATACAAATGCCATCGTCTGTTCACCAGAGATGATACTCGTATTTAAAAACAAAACAAAAATCCATGGGAACCTCGTATACATGCATTTTCTAATAACTTACTGAGATAACTAAATTACCAGTGAGAAACTTTGTTCATTATCATATTAAATTATGATGAATTCCTTATTCAGACACATAGTAATGACACACTGCACCTTTATCACACACACAAACATGCACGCACTCACGCACACACACCCACACACAATAATACCTCAAGTCACACCGACAAAACAACCGATCAAGCAAAGCAAATTACATTACCCCGAATTGCAAAGAAATAGTCGGGTTTGGAGTCGGTGTGAAGTAGGTTTGGCGGAGTGAGTGATACTTCAGTCCAACCGACGAGACCGACCGCAGACCGATAAGAGACAAAAAACATGTCCTCACCCGAATTGACAAGAATCGGGCGGTTAATATGGGATCGATTTACCGGTGTGACTGAGGTACAAACTGCCTGAGGAACCACGAGCGCAACTCAAGGGGATGTCAATGCAACACATGTGTCACAATTCTCACATTGTGATTGAATTCACTTGGGTTAAATTGGGGTCTGGGGTACCGGGGTGACCGATATCACACTATTATTATGCTAACAAAATATAGGCCAAGGTACAATCTCTACAATGTATACATGATAGTCCGGTTCAACATGCGAGATATGGTTATCACTCAGAAACATATAGCTATAGTCATAAATCTCTCTAAAACGCAAGCACGAATTAATGTAGGATTGTATCACTGAAGGAGTTATGCAGGGTATTTTCTCTATCAGGAGTATTGAGCATGCAGAACTTTTAACTTTGAACAAAAATCCATTCCTCCATTTAAATCTTATTATTTTATCTTTTCGTCAAATCTGCAAGAAATACTGATTATAAAAAATATTGACTTAAGCTTAAACTCTATTGGAAAACATATTCCCATTAACAATCTTAATCAACCTCCTCATGTTATGCGCTTAATCTTGTTTCTATAGTGGTGAACATAGAGTAACATTTTGATTTTTCACCAAATAATAAGACAATATTCAGTCAATACAGCAAGTACCCCAGGAAACTGATACACTAAGAATTTCTACATAATAACGTAAGACGTTGTGTCCCATTTCTCTACACATTGTTGATTGTTTTTTATTCCATTGATATTATTTAACGCCACTACAGCACATCAGTAAAAGCTATCCGTGAAAAAAGGGACGCCTACAGATTAAACAAGAAAAAGAACCACTTTAGGGGAATATAAGAGGAAAAGCGAACTGATTCACACCAAACGTAAAGAGTCTCGGTTTGCATTATACCCTGCCAATAGTGTTGTGTTAATCTCTAAAAGCAGATCAAAGATGGATGGGAAAATATTCATTTCTTGTCATTTCAATGCATACGCAAACAGTAAAAACAAACAAAAAGGCCTTCACTTTAGACTGGTACCGACAGAAGCTTCATTAAAATCCTCGTACTCGTTTCAGCAAGTGGGTTTTTCAGATCACGTGACCAAACCAAAACACTGGAGTCAGTGGGGGTGTAAAATCACAGAGAGAAAAACCACGGACGAAGGAACCTCAATCTACCATTCATTTTAAGAGACTCCGTGAAGATAAAGTATGGTTAGATGATGATTATTTTCATTACTTCATAATACCCTCTGTGAGATCATAATTAGTTTTCAATATCTGAGTTAGCATGTTAATACCGGCTAGATTTATGGTTCGTTTAGGAGGGCACTGCACTATTTCAAAATTTCAGGACGTGAAACATAAATTTAGATCGTGATTATGCATGAAGTTTATAAATGGCCATGCAGTCAACCTATCAAACTATGTATAATATGATTTCCATGACCTCACGTTCTAGATAGCTTTATCCGATTACCGGGACAGTGAATGTTCTCATTTGAATTGGGTCAATTATCAGAAATTAGGATACATTATCCTCGTTATAATTCAGAATAGGCAGTGAAATATTCTATCTATTAGGACCGTGGCTACTGGCAGGAATACTAATATCTGACCTGTTAGTACTCTAATAAATTAAAATGTCTGGAAGCGACGTGATTTGGTGATCATAGTAGACAGTCATGGATAGTTTTTAATATTATGCTGTCATCCAACTGTCAAAGAACTCAGTTTCTTCAATAAAGAAAGTGGTGTTGGAAATAAATATTGTGATCGTTCATTTCAGATCTATATGTACTTGAAGGTATTAACATTTCTTGAAGTGGGGGCCAGGCTCCATACACAAATCATTTAGAAATTCGAAAAAATAAATGATTCACAGACCATCCTGTTGAACGGTCAGGGAGGAAGATGAAAAATCCTGAGGGCAAAAGATCCGAGTATGAGCTCAGTTCAGTTCAGTTTATTTACGTGGTCAGAATAAAAAACAAAAAGGCAACAGGAACCGGCATGTAAATACATATTGTAATATATATCAGAATATGCAAATCAAGTCAAAATGTAATTTAGTGGTTTCAGGATAGTTTTGGACAGAAATTTCAACATAGATTAAATGGCTCCAGGATTTAATGTCAGTTGCTAAAAGATGATGAAGTCGGGGAAGTTGACGCTGAAATTGATGTCTCCTTGCACCTCTCTCGTTCTTGATTTAGTTCATATGTTCCAAAAATAGTCTAATTCATATACCTTAATGGATCAAAATGACTGGAAGCCATATCATTTTAGGAAATGTATACGAAAGTAACCGATTCATGACAAAATGACAGCAGGATCGAAAGAGCAGGAAGAAAGGGTAAGCAGTAATCAGTCGCATGAATGGACAATGTTACACTGGATTTAGAAGTGAAATGTTTGGTCCTCGTATTCATTGGTCAGAGACCATTTTGATTTTTGTGACGTATACACCATATGAACGTTATTTCTCTGACAAAGAAATAGATGTAACTGTTAATTACTTCTCAAACGGATTTTGAACTGATTTACATGTCACGTGCTTGTACAAATGTTGTACGTTTTATTGAATTCATTTTCTAGTGTACATAACTTATCTCAGACCATCCCTAACAGCGAAAAGTAACTAATTGATAAGAAATATTGGCAGTGGACAAAATAATTACAGACAAAAATGTGTGCGAACTCATGGCTAAAAAAGTACTTTTTGGTAAAACCTTAGTTATAGAAATTGTGGGCATCGTTTATCATACTCTTTCAGGCTGATTTAAGCTCCTAAAGATAGGTAACAAAAGTGAAGTATTTACACCTTCCTACCAAAAATAGAAGAACAAAAATGTTCAGTGACGATAACAGCCTATGTAGACTGATCCACTAGTACTACTTGACAAAATACGTATTTATTTCTTATGTTTCGATATACAAAGGTGAACGGATGGTTGTCACGAGGGATCAAGCTAACCAGTTGGTAATCATGCAAATAAAACAAAAGCACGGGCACACTAAAAAGCAACGAACTGCGACACCTTGGACCAAAACAGAGAAGACCCTGTCAAAATATACCAGTGTTTTCCTCCTGAAATTTGTTAATCTGTCTTCGGATCCCGTAAGAAACACGAGAGATGTATCGACAGAAGTTGAAGAATGAATGAGCGCTACGCATAACTTTGAAAAAGAAGTGTGCGTTCCGATTTCAGAGGGTTACCCTGTGTAAGTCAAATGCAAGGCGGAATGGGGAAACAGGCAAAACTCGCACTGGTGGTATTTGGTTATTCCTACCAAACGGGAGGGAAAAGCAATGTATATTTTGACGGGGATTGTTTTGTATTTGCCTACCTGCCGCAAAAGGCGTGCTTCTAAGAGCCCACCAGCTCGTGAATGTTTGCCGTAGCCAATAGTTTTTCATTACATCTAGATCCGAATTAGAGAGGGAGAGAGAGAGAGAAAGAGTTGTTTTAACATAAATGTATATGTTAGCATTCAATAAAGTAATCAAACATTATGAATTTGGTACTTTCACCACAATCCTACTCCGTAAAAGGGTTGGAAACGAGATGTGTCTATCTCAGTCAACATTAGCGGGTATGTTGATGGACACTCCTTTGGAAATTCGATTTTGGCCGGTCATGGAAATGTAAACAGAGAAAAACAAATTTAGGAAGCAAATTTCAAACAAGGGGATTGTATAGTCTCACTCGCTTAGCTATTTGAGTACGGAAGGAATCGAAATATTGCGAAGTATTTTGCTTCTAGACCCGTGAGGATAATCGCCATTCGTTACTTAAAGTGTGCTCACACCTATTCAATCTTTGTTCTCTCTGAATAATGCACTGAGAAGTTGATACATAATTATTGCTTTCACTCAATCCCTATAAAATCTCAGAGACGCCATGTGTTGCTAAACAACCTGGGGATGATATACATCATTATGTCCAGTTGTGCATTTTGATCCGAAATGAACGTGATGGTAAAGGTGATATATATATCTCTTTGTTACCTTCCCTCACAAAATGAGCAAGAAAAAAAGTTTCTTTTGCCTTTTAGATGTTAGAAATTGCACGCTTGTCATAATGTAAGTTATGCAATCGCTTGAAATGTGCACAACTGCATCATGCGGATGCTCCATCTAACTCCACAAAATGAATGATCATTTTTATTCCAGTCTCTTATTCCACAATGATCTTATGCGAACTACTTATATTCATTGGCAGATTAAGTGTGGGTGACCACCCCCCCCCCCCACCTTTTGAAAACCAAGTGGCATACCCTTAGTAGGCAAATTTAAGAATGCGTCCTCCCCCCCCCCCCCTTTGAGGGTATAATAGTTCTTCTACTTCTCCTCCTTCTTCTTTTTCTTCTCCTTTTGCTTGTCAGCTACTAGTTTACTGGTATTCTATACATGTATACAATAATCTACATTTATCGTATGCCCTCTCTATTACAAAATCGTGGATCTTTGCCTGCTTAAAGCAAATAAAATTTGCCTTCAGCCTATATACACAAAAAGATTCCGTAGAATATATTACCAACAGAAAATAAATTTCTGTATTGTTAAATATGTACAATAAAACGTTTCTCTTGAATCTGGAATCTGGAATTTGGACTCTTGAAAGTATATTCTAATTAACACAATCTGAGTTCCGTAAGCGAGGATAGACACCAATCCAACATTGAAGATTAACAAAAGATCAACACAGTGTAATTCTTTAAATCTGGACCAAACGTTTATACATGTATGTCAGATCATTACCTGCTTCTTCTTCTTTTTTGTAACTGTAACTTAGAATGGAAGCTTCAATCATTTAGTCCACCGTTGCAATTCCGAATCCACAAGACCACATCGAGAAAATCGGTTTATTGATTTTGCTCAATATTCTGGATATTCGTTGTGATCATAGAACCCTCATTATCATCGTAAGTAAAATTTTTTTTCTTAGCTCAAAAATAAAAGGTGGGCTGGTTGAATTATGGCCTGTGTTTAATTTGTTGAAGCTGTAATGTGTCAAATTCTCAAGAAACGTAAATCGGAACAAATACTTTTTTCTCATACTTAATAAATTACACACACAAGCGTATAATATAATCCAAATATGTATAAAAGTCATATATATAACAATTATCCAAATTTAATTATGTGTTATATATATAGGCCTATATATAAAATATATCTTTATTCTCTTACAGCAAAGTAATTTGAGCATTTGATACATATTATGAGAGTGCGTAATCTAACTATGGGGGGGGGGGGAAGAACCTTTAAAAGTGCATTCGTGAGGTTTGACCAGGATTTCATGGGTGTTCAACCACATATCCGATTATGGTTATCTCTTATATATACTGGTATTGTATATTTCTACATTTATCGTACATATCATTCGGCACCAACAGGTTGGAAGAAGCCTCGCAAAATAAATATGTCCAAATACTCTCATGAAATGTGTATACCTGTGGATGGCTTAGGGTCTTTTCATTCAAATGACTTCACAGCTATCTGACGATATTTTACGCTTGAGCGAAGATAAGCAATCTTGTTGAGTTGAGTCCACTCCAATATTACAGTGGAATCGGTTCCCTCAAAACGGGCGTTTAAAAAATTCATTTCAGAGTGGACCCCGCAATTTTGAGAGTGGATTTCTGCTCCAAAACGAATTTATACCTGACATGCCTCCTAAAGAGTGGATTTACACTCCTGTATATTTATAGTATATAAAAACAATAGAATATTACCTTTGGCGCGTAGTTCGAAGAAGTCTGGTCTCTCACCATCATCATCGGTGGATTTACTCCTTACCCGTAGTCCTACTGGAACGATCCTCAGCTGGCCTTCACTGACCGTTCGATCCACAAGTCTCCGTCTATCCTGCAAAAGCCTCATTGCTCTGTTTTGATGCACACCACCACAGCCACTCCCATCGGCGTCATCCTCCTCTCCGTCTCCCCCATCACTCCCTCCTCCGCCATCGACAACGCCTCCATTTTCGCGGTTGGGCGGAGCTCGTGGAATAGTCTCTAGTTCCTCATCCTCTTCCACCGTTTCGATCCGATTAGAATCTGATAAAATCACCCCTTCGCCGGAGAGTCTTGTCACGAGAGGCATGATTGATCAAAATATGGATGCCGCTAATCTCCCTTAAAGAACACTCTCTAATATTGCCAATTTCTTACAGTGTAATCAGACTTTGAAACTTCCACCAACGTGAATGACTTTCTCTACCTATTTCAGTTACCAGTAGCTTAATGCCAGGACACGAACTTGATTCCAGAATTGATGACAGATAGCTTCCAAGTCTCTATAGCTTGCTGAAGAACATAATTCGCCTTAAGCGCGTGCTGATTTAGCTCACATGCTTCATAATATGATTATTTATTCGTTTTCGTTGATAATTTATGTATCGACGTTCTTTCAGTCCAAAATCAACTCACTGTGCTACACTAATAAACATGAACTGTCTTCGTGGTTCAAACTTGTAAATTCTGAACTGCGGGTGCTCGTTCACCGAACAAAATGTATCGTGACTATACTGTGTGAGCTCAGTACTTCGTTGTTTTTGGCGCATGCGCGATCTGTCCATTCTATTCCCCCTGGAGAGAAGGCGAACGTTTTGAGGAGTGTCCAAAATACGACAGGTGCCTAAATAATCTGCCATGTCCCGAAAGCTTGTATCATGCTGCCCAACTAAATATAACTTATTTCTTCTACTTTAGATAAATCTAGAGTTATTCAAAATTGAGTTTTCATTCTCTGAAAACAACAACATTCAATAATCGTGGTATAGTGGTTCATTTACTTGCCTCTCAACCCATGGTTGTAGGTTCGAATCCCAGCCCGGCACTATCCTTTGTCAAGACGTTAATCCACGTTTGCCCCCCTCCAACCAGGTGTAAATGGGATCTTTGCAAATGATGGGCCAGGAGAAAGAGCAGTATTAACCACCCCGGGTAAATAAGACCCTTTTCTTTCTTTTTTAATTGTATTATTAATTCTATTATAAAAGTCATATCACTGCATTCAAACTCCAGCATCTGATTCAGTAGTTTGGAGAGATTCGTACAGAACGGTCTTCTATCATATCAAAAGTACACACACCTTTACCATGTTTACCCAGACTCATTTATTCATTGAATCATGTCTGCCATGAGTCCACCAAATACTCTGACAAATAGAAGCTTTAAGTCAGACAGATAGGCCCGAATTGGTTTAAACCTCTGATTTTCTGATTCACAAAGGTGGTTTAAACCCCCGGTGGGTTTAAACCATGGTCTCATAAAACCTAGGGGGCGGGGTTAAACCCCCGGGGGGTTTTGTACTACTGTTGTGAATTTGGGCAATAGGGTACATTTATTTTGCAAGACTAAAAAGGATATCATCTAAATTCAAAGGGATCATTTTTTATTGGAATATTGGATGGGCTTCAAAGAGATGCACCGAGCCACCGAAAGTCATTACCGTGAATTCGATTTTGTTTAAAATAATTTATTTGTGTAAAGAGGGTGATTGTTTATATTAAACATGATATTGTCTGACGTACTCTGAAGACCTAAACCCCGTGACAGTTGTATCATCTGAGGAAGACTAGTGATCATACAAAATTCAACTTTCATTTTCTCTACATTAAAGCGCTACAATTGACGTATACTGTATTTGTATTTGTACTGTATAGAGTAGGGGTTAGAGTGCGCCTAGTTGTTTTGCTCAATTAAAGTCAAATACGAGACGTCTCTTGAGTTGTCATGCACAATTTGACACAGGACTAAAATCTGCATTTGTAATAATTCATCATGTTTTTTTTTCCTTTTTTGTTGTTGGCAACAATAAATTCGTACGAAATAATCATTATTTGAAGTGAACGGTTATGAGCAGTCTACTTCACAGTCACAGTTGATGTAATCAGTGATGCAATATCATTAATCACGATCATCATCGTCAAAATCATCATCATTGTCAAAATCATCATCATCACCATCATCATCGTTGTCACCATCATCATCATCATCATCATCGTCATCGTTGTCACCATCATCATCAACATCATCATCATCTTCATCTTCTTCTTTTTCCTTCTCTTCTCATCATTACGTCATTGTCATGTTGTTTTTCTTGATATATTTTAGGTTTCCCTCCCTTCCTCCCTATACTTTTTCATCTTCGTCCTAATCTTTTCTCATCTTCTCTTCTTAAATCAGCTTCTTTTTATCTCATTAATTTTATTTTTCCTTTTACTTTTCTCTTTGTCATTTTCTCTTTTTTTCCCTCTAGAATTCACTTGAATCGATCGTGGGCTCTATCATGATGAAAAAACCATTAAAGCAAACTAGCACTCATAAACATCAAAGGTGTATACATTTAAATGTGTACCACATCCTCCAATAATTTGATGCATGAGTGTGTTTCAACCAAAACGCATCAGATAACGGACACATACAAATGTTGGGCCCCTCCCCCTTCCCTCGGTGAAATGGATATGAGGCAATTTTCCAAACGAGATTATGGCATTCTACATTAAGCTCCATTTCTACCCATTTCCCCCTTCCTTTATGACCAATTGCAAACCTGTCGTTCTTCATTCTCCGTTTTAGATTCCCGCCAGTCGATGATGTGATTGATTTAGCTGTTCTCTCGGGCTATCCTTATTCTTAGTCTCCGAAATTGAAAAATAATCAAATCAAGTCAATCAAAATGTGTATACTCAGTAATAGGAAAATATCGGATAAGCATAAACAGTGGCGCGGTGTTTGTGATGAATGGCGAAGCAGAACGAGTAAAGGTTTTTTTTATTTTATTTTTGTTTGCAACCAGTTTGTAACATTCAGCAAAATCCAAGGTAGATGTAAAGTTATGATTTTTTTCAAACATTAATGGAGCACGATTTTTACCTTTACCTTTACCTTTTACCTTTACAGTTAAACAGTCATCCTGAGCACTAAAAAAACCCTCAAAAGAGCCTCAAGCCGCCTTAGAGAAAAATATATCATTTAATGCACAGCTGTTGAAAAGAACTTCCGCATTAATGAATTCAAAATTATGTTTTTTAATTTGAATGAATATTCATTTGTAAGTGGTCAAGTGGTAATTATAGAGTATACGGTACAGGTAAAGCTGCCTTTATGGCCACCTCTCTGTAAAGGTAACCCGTCAATAGTGGGCATGCATTTCGTTTCCCTCAAGAGAAAATATGTGTTGCGAAACCTTTCTACAAAGGCCACCTGTCTACAGTGGACACTTTGTCATTATCTGTTGTGACCATAGTTTTTTTGTATTTCAAGATCATTCCAACACATACAAATAGCAGAAAGAGTGCTCCTCCCTACATAAAATAATGAAACATGTAGAAAAAAACATATTACATAAAAAATGATTTGAATGATATATATGAAAATTGATATAGGAATCATAACTCTTCACAAGCCCTGGTTTCTAAGATTACTAACATTTATAAGGTTAAGTAGCTAGGTATACGGTTATCAGAGTGTAGCATCAAAATATGTACATGCAAATCTTGACCTTAGATTCCTGCTCTGTTATTAGAGGTCTTAACGAGATTGAAAAGTTCTCATTCATAGTCATTTGCATACTATCCCCACAGGGCGTAGTATATGATACGTAATTTCATTATCGAGTTTGGAACACCATGCTCGATTCGTATGGAAATGGAAAGTATGGAAATCTTTCCACGTTCAAAATACAATTGGAGACCCAGCTTTTTCCACAATGGCTTTTAATTTTGCAAATGTTTCTGTATTGTAAATGCTATGGTACTACTTTGTGTATAATAGCGCAGTATAAATTACCACTATTATAATTATTATCAATATGAAAAAGGGTATCTTTAGAATAATAGGAAAACTGTATGATCTAAGAAACATCGATATCCACATTAATTTTACTTCGAATATATATAATTTCAATTAATATGCAATAGAGTACCAAAGTGTGACGACATACTGGCCAAGGTGTCAAAGTTGCTGGTTCCTAACAATTTTGTGCTAAACAATGGTGTGGTGATCACACCAGCCCCAAACACAGAATTTGTCCTGCTTTAGCCCGTTGCTTGAATGATTTCGCGGTGAACCTCATGCCCAGGCCCTGTTGTTTGGAACCAGTATAGGCCTAGCCTAGACGACGAGCGAATATGACGTAAGCAGTTCGGTACTTTATATATAATCCAATTTATTGTATTGTATATCTTTTCATTTCCATTTGCCAACCACGTTCTGATCCAGCCATCCATCTCGTTTCCCTAATCTTTCTTTCTATTCCTTCTCTATTCCTCCATCCGTGCGATGACCTCTATAAAAGGCTGATCAATCATACCAATAATCGTCACTGAATATCCTCTACTCCATCCGTATACGTCCGACCATTGATTTTTGCATTACCTAACCTCGGCGAAACGACATCGGAACGATGCATTGGCATTCTAGAACGTCAAGCTTTCCTCCGAAATATTGATGGGAGCGAAAACATAACCCGTGGCGACCCTAAATGAGTAAGATACACACAGCTGAGTCAAGCCATCGCGATCGAGGTCGGCTGTACCATGAACAGTTAATCATGTTACATCCGTGCACTAAGTAATCCCTCATTTTCTAGCTTCCTTGAGTAGACTACTAATTAGGGAACCCTATTTTGTATTGATTTTCTTTTTAGCAATTTCCGAATATCTTAAAAATTAAGGAATTTTATTGTATACAAAAAAATGATCTTAGTTTCCTGTCTGGCTGAAAAGAAATAAAGTTACATGAAATCTGTGTATAGTATTCCATTTTTAGGTGAAAAATAATTCTGCTGTTTTATCATTTATCAATATTAAATTCCCATGATTTCGATTTTTGATACTCATTTTTTTCCATGTAAAAACATCACTGATCTGCAATCAATCCTTGATCTGTAATTGTAGTTATTTCTAAGTTATGTTTGTGTTCAATTCACTATGTTTAATATAACAATTATGTTTTATAATCATTGTAAAGATTGCAAGGCCAACGTTAACATCAGGATTTCAAATAAACTTTTAGTAGAGCATTGAAGGCCCTAGTACAATTACCCCCTGGGCAATCACCCCCGGCACA
>JARBES010000130.1:5952732-5965557 GCA_030265145.1 Strongylocentrotus pallidus
GCCACGGAAATTAAGTTAGAGTAACGCTACAATACCAGCACCTGTGGTTCGATTCGCACCCCAGGTCAGAAATTGTAGCTTGTACCGTGTTACATTCATGTCTCTGTGCAACTTTAAAGGCGCTATTGGTAGTTTGTAAGTATTTTTGAACACTGTGCTATGACCTTAATTTTGAAAGTACCGTTTTACATGACGACATTGTTGTGTATTTGATTTGTTTATTAATTAGTTTAATGGTTAATACTTATAAAATTCCCTACAGCATCCATGAAAGAAAATATAATGTTTTGTGAAGGAAAGTTTGATTGATTTTAGAAAGCAGAACATTAACATTCCTTTGAATCAGAATGATAGAGTTTTGCTGAAGTAGTAATCATTGATACTTATCATCAAATGGTGAAGTGACAGTCTGAATCTTGCTTGCTATCACTTTTTGAACCGATTTTTCAACAACATATTTCCATGGTACATTTAAGAACTTTCCTTTCAAATTATATTGGAGCAAGAAATAGTCAAGCAACTCTTTTAAATTGTTCATTATAATGTAAATTGATACAGACATACACTTTATTCTCATATAGTTTCCCATTTTATTATGAAATGGAAAATAGTGAATCATCTTTAAGAAGAGAAAACTTGAGTCCCTCTCCAACTAAGCTGATGGTGATCTTGAATGAAAAGAACCCTTATAGCTAAGGCAGGAAATAAACACTTTGTGCAAATCCAATTTCAGTAAGCCCGGGATGAGGATTGTATTGTGCCCGTGGGATAACATTAAAGACATTGCTATACTCATTGCAGCAAAAATGCTTTGTATGTTACCTTTTTGGAATTATTTTTTTATAGATTTTTTTATTATCTAATTATTGATAAATGGATTATGGAATAGTTCTAAAAATAACATGAATACTGTCAGTTTAAATAGGACTGGGTTTTCAATGAAAATTTGATAATCCTCAAACTGAAAAGAAAATAGAGAAAAAGAGATGGATAAGAAGGGTTAAGAATACATGTACCAAACAAACAAAAATGTATATACATGTAGATATGTAAGATATAGATACAAGTCTAAGAGTTCTATCGAAAGTCTGGAAATTACAATACATGTTAAATACATCCATTAAACTACTCATGAAGAATGCAATATGGTGAAGATCTAAAATAGCACAGAATGAGCCAGAGAATGTGCTCGGAAGGGTCACTAAAGTTCAAAGTAATAAGGAATGGGCCCATTGAGTTACTAATCGAGACCGAGCATGGAGTATTGCGAAGCTATAGCCAGCGCTCCATGTCGCCCGAGCACGTTTATCGCAGCAAAACATTTATTCATAGCGTGAATCGGTATGACTCATCCACCAAGCATCTTAGACAAACAAACTCATTTCTTTCCGTAATCCTCTTCGTCCATCTTTTTATTCTCTCTCTCCACTTGTAAATGTCAAAGTTAGGATACATGTCAGGGTTAAAGGCATGGCAGAATGAATTGCTTGCAACGTGGTGCTACTCAATTGCTCTCTAAATGTAATGCTCAATAGAAGTAGCAGTAGTAGTCGTATTATGCATGAGTTAAACGTAAGTCAAAAGTGTATATTGTAAGGTTACAAATTTAGGGTTAAAAATAAATTTGATGATTTGAAGAAACATCAAGTTCAATATCCATTCCAACAATCTATGTTCTGGAGGAGTTTTGTTTTTGGTTATTTTCTGCACAAATTTGAAATATTCTATAATCTTCTGAGAACTTTTCAAGCCTTATCATTTTCTTTCATTGTACATTGCTTTGTTGTTGATTCTATATTGTAGTACATTATCTTATGTCCAAGTTAAATGTTCTACTCTGTACCCATCTGTATTGTTTATAATGTGTAATCTTGTACTGACATGCAAATGAAACAAATTTCCAATCATTGGACAATAAATTTGAATATGAATATGAATATGAAAATAATCTTGATTTTGAAAATGGGTTCTTATCTACACATATATCCATGTTGATAGTATAGCAATCATGATGAGTAATAGCAAAGAGATGAAAAGAGCTGGAGGCATCATTATTGTGCGCAGATAATTTGCTGATGCTTTTCTAATAATCATTGGTGAAAGTAGATGTACATGCAAACTCCTGTAACAGCAACAGTTTTATGAGCGCTCACAATAATATTTTCATGAATTTGTACTTGAAAGCAATGTGAGAATGTAGAAGAGGCCTCATTGAGAATAATGATCATCATGATCATTTTTTGCTGTATTTAGTTTGACCAAAAATTTAAACTATCTTAGATATTGCAAGCTAAATTATACATAAGTGCTTCATGTATATTCATGAGAAAATTTGACTAATCAGTCATTATTTGAATTTTCAGAACTATGATTTAGCGAAACTAGATGTAACTGATGAATGTTACCCTCTCTCCTTACATGCATTTCCTTGTAAAGAACAATGCATCACATTTTTAGTAAATGTATTTAAAGAGATTAAAAAAAGAAAATCATCTCCCTGTGAAAAAAATGATTTGGTAGATATGAAGATGATATTGATATGTTTATGATGATAATATGTGGCATTGATGATGACACTTACCCCCCCCCCCCCCACAATAACAAAATATTTAGAAAATATTGGATTGAAATATAGAATCAGGGAATTGAAAGAACGAGATGAAGAAATACATGGAGAATAAGAGAGATAGAGAGGAAGAGAGAGAGAGAGAGAGAGATGGAGATGGAGAGGTAAGACATAGAATCGGTAGGAAATGAAGAATTATATAATTTGAGATATGCAGGTACATGTTCTGTAGTGAGAGAAAAGGAGAGGAAGAAAGACAAAGAGAAAGAGAAAGAGAAAGAGAGGGACAAGTGAGAGAGAATAAGTAGGATATCGGGAGGTTTTTCATCGGCTTACGTATTCAAGCTGTTGATGTTTGAATTAAGAGCCGCTTACCGAGGTCCGATGTCGATCTGACGACGGGACATTCTAGGAGGCGATGGTATCTTGGGTTGCACACTTCAAGGACATTTTCTTGATTTTTGGATGCACGCTAGGTGTTTGCAGGCTGGCATGCTAAACAAGGAATCGCATGTGACCGTTTCTCTTTCATCCGGCACACACAGTGCGTGACGGTAGTAAGAGGGATGCGGTGTGCATTTGGAATTTGATTTTATGTACAGCAGTGCAGAATTTGTGCCCCATGTTTTATCAAACATTACCAGAACCACCCCCTCCCCCTTCCCCTTCAGGTTATTGACATGAAAGGGCTACATTCTCCTTCTAAATTTAAATCTTGTCTGTTTTAGGAGACATGTTTTTATCAAATATAGTTGGCTATGCTTTATGATGGTAATGTGATTCACTTTTTGGTGTAAGATATCTACATTGTTTGAGAAAGTAACAAATACTGTAAAAATCAGTCTATGTGTACATCACATGAAAGAGATCTACAACCATTTTTGCATTTGGCAACTGGATGTTAACAAAGATAGATATGTACAAAGACGTGCTACATTGTAAAGTCATTGATTCCTTTCCTATTCTGTCATGTTTTAATGTGTACATTATAAGGAAATATGACTCTGTGCGGTGTGTATTTTCGACTTTGGTAAATATTGAAATGCAAATACGAGTTCATTGCCCACCTGATCATGATAGTGCAGCATGAAATGCATACCAATGTAATTTCAGAGAAAATTATGCGCATTTGTACATGTTCTATTACTTACAGCTGTTCCCATGCATGTGTTTGAATGCAGATAGAATTTTGTTTAAATTTAAATCTTAAACAAATTAGACATTAGCTCTCCCATTGAATAAAGATGATGAGCTTTTAAATTGATTTTAATGAAGAAATTATTTTTCTGCTCTACATAGTTATAGGATCATCATGTTTGAAAATATTCCAAAAACTTTCCTTCAGAATCACTTGGCAGATGCTATTTATTCATTGTATTTATTAATTTACTTATGTATTTTTTTATTTATATATTTATTTGTTTATTTATTTATTGATTGATTGATTGGTTTATTTATTTATCTATACTTTCAAATAATTTGTGTTAATGTTATGCTGGATTCTGCATAATTCTATTTCAAGCATTATCAAAATTCAGGATTTTCTTTAACATCCAATACATCGATGGTGTTGAACCCCTATAGATGCTAACAAAATCCTTCCTCTACTTCTTCATCTCCTCTCAATTTGCACTGTGTAAATTGGAGCACATTTTGTGATGGATGATAACCATTAAGTGAGAATCCTTGCATGAAATTGCTTTCGGAGTGACTCTTTAGCTTTTATCTAGCCTGGATATGCAATTCATAATGAGGCTACAAATGGATTGAAAAAGAATGGCTCAAGAGCCACTTATGGACACTCACTGATTTTCGCCTATGTTCATCATTCTTTCACACTCTCTCTCTTTCATTCTTTCACTATCTCTCTCTCTCTCTCTCTTTCTCTTTCTCTCTTTCTCTCTTTCTCATTCTTTCACTCTCTCTCTCTCTCTCTCTTTCTTTCTTTCTCTCTTTCTCTCTTTCTCATTCTTTAACATATCACCATCACTCTATCTCACTTTTCTCTTCTCTCCACTTATTAATGTGTTCATTATTTATTTATCTCTGTATCTTTCTTTCTTTCTACATCCCTTGCTTTATCTCCCATTTCCTATCTTTGTCTCTGTAAATCTCCTCTCTCTCTCTCTCTCTCTCTCTCTCTCTCTCTCTTGTACTCCTTTTCTCTTGCTTTCAATTACTCCCTCTCCTCCCTCTCTTTCATTTTTTTGTCATTCTTTCTCTCAGTCACTCTCTTCAATGTCTTGATTTCTCTTTTTCTGGTTTTCTCTCCTTTCTGCCAAGTTCTTTCTTTTCCATGCTCCATATGTTTCGCTTAAATGATTTTGGAATCTGGAGAAGAGAAACATTTCTGTTTGAAAGTGTAATGAGATAATATATTGTTGCTCTTTATCTGCAAGCAAATGAAAGATGGTTTAATTAAAAATTGAATTAATTCTCTGTTCTATTAAATTCTTTAAAAAAAAAATATTCCTACAGATGCTGATATTCCTTGACCTGGGATCCATTGATTTTCAAATCCTACATAATTTTGTACATGTTCTGCTGTTCAAACTAGTTGCTTGAAAGCTCAACATTCATTTTCATGGCCTGTCTGTTTTTAAATCCACCATATTCAAGGAAAAGGACATACCAATACCCATGATGGCCTATTATGCATGCAACAGCTGTGCTCTTTCAAAACCCTAGGATGGGTAACATATGTACTTGTGTTCTGGCAACACATCAAGCTCCATGTGAAATTTGGCTTATAAATACAACAAGTTCAAAGTAGTAAATTCTGATGCAATAATCTTGGCATTTCAAAATCAATTTCAAAATATGTATGATTGCAATCATATGTATATAAATATAGATTATATTTTAATCTCAACACATACGTATACTCCAGTTGCCAGGCAATAGTTTGATTTGTCAAGAAATTGATAAAATGATAGAAAGCGTAAGGTTTGATTAAGAAGGTTACCCATCTTGGGGTATTGAAAGAGCACAGCTGTTGAATGCATAATAGGCCATCATGGTTATTAGCGCTGGCGGCATCTGCATTGCTCCCTCCCTCCCTCCATGTAGAGGAGAGCAGAGCAGACTTGATGCAGTGTATCAGACCTCCAGGATGGCCTGTACGTCCTCCATGATTCTTCTTCCTGATTCCAAACCCCATTCACACTTTATAAACAATTTATTTTTATTGCAATGTGCTTCGTGTAGACATCTCCTCAGACTATGGCTGTATGAAAAACTTCATATATGCTATGTAATTAATATTTTCTTGTCCGAATGTTACGTGTGGATATCTATAACAAAATGTTGTATATACATGTATAGCTAAACAGAGGTTGAAGCAATATTTTTTTATTAAAACTTTTAAGACTTGGGATCCATTACCTGTGTGAACATCACATCAAACTAAAATAATCTGATGAGATGGTGCTTGTTGTGAATGTGGGCGGGCTGATATGGCTGGTGCCAGCTGCTGATGTGTACCCTCAAGCAGTGCCCATAACAAGCTATCACTAAATGTATACTTTGAGCATGGACCCTAGTAACCCTACCACAAATTTATAGAACCTTGTGTGAACCTACCTAGTGTTTCCTTTTTTTTTAAATTGCGCTAGATTCCTCTGGTGTGAATGCTCCAGATGAGGAGGCCTCTTTTGATGGGAGGGTGCTGGATGGAGATGGAAAGGGGGACCTTGTGAGATTAGAGATGAGAGTTTTGAAGGAAAAGACCTTGTAAAAAGTAATCAGCACCAGGTGGATTCCCTATGTCTTTTGATTTCATTTAATGTTTTTGTCAGAAAACCTTGCCTTATTTGGCAGAAGTAGCTTACAGTTATTCATACCGTACAGAAAAAGGAATGGTAATCAATATAACATTGTGTTATTTTCTACTGCATAATTGCATAAAGGTATATGTATACAGTTTGAAAAATGGTTTGAAATGTAGGCCTATTACAAGCTGAATTGTATATGTTCATGTTCATGTGTCCCCCCTAGAGGATTAATAAAGTTCCCCCAAGATTTTTGTTATGTCAAAATAAATGACTTAAAATTGAACTTAGGTGTCACATTAAAGTTGAAAAAAGGAAATTATATTTATTCTGTTTTTATTCAAAATGCTAAGGAGTATAAGGATATTAAGTGATAACATCTAAATCATTTGCATGAAACCCAATGTGAGCTTTCTCTTTAGAGGAGGAATTTTTAAGCTGATATTTTGAATACCAGTACAGTATTCCAGTATGGAACCCAAAACATTTCAGAGCAAAACATCGTATGGTTATGAGTCCCCTTTCAATATTGCTCATGTATAATGGATCTTAGAGGGTGTCCTATAGGGTGTCCTTAGTTACCTCTAATGGATGAAAGCAGGGGTAGATTTACTCTTTAAGGACACAACGTGCCGTTAATCTCTCTTCTCAAGGGGCGTGAAACGTCGCCCCTCTTGCCTCCTTGTGTTTCCCGGGCCGCATTGCAGGCCCTCAATTGCGGGGTGCAAGCTTCAGTTTCATTCCTGCGCTTACTCACAATTTCAATTAATTGAAAATATGGTCTTCCTTTCAAAATTGGAGGAGAGAGATGTTAAAGCTCTTCTCCATAGTTTGTGTGTACTAGCCTTGGCTTTTGAATATATATCTTGAATTTGAAGGTACATCAAATCCTGAATAGTTGAATGCCACCTCCAACTGTAAACATTCAGAGAATGTACTGTTTCTCTGTGGTGAAGGTTTGGTTAGTCTAAGGAATGTATGTAGATGGTACATTATTACATGCTTTAATTTCACAGAAATTTTAGAAAGATGCCAAATATAGAAAAATATGAGATTAAAGTGTGAGACATTTCCTCTCCTCTCCCTCTTCTCGTAGCCCTTTCTCACACTCTTCTATGTCTTGCGTAATAACAAGTAATATTCCCCCTCAGATCAAGTTCGTATTGTGCAACATTAATCATTTTCCTTTCAGTCGTATAGCTACATGTAGGTTAAATTGCACTTGCTAAAATTTTGAAGGAATGCTAACTGTTTAAAAACGGAAATTGCCCATTACTCCATTATTTAAGGGAGAATGCAGCTTTAAAGCAGGACAGAAAATTGAGAGTAAGAGAGGATGACGTCAAAGCGATTTGACCCCATCATGGCTGTGTCACTCCCGGTTTATGCCGTCTGAGTGGATCGGACAGAGGATGAAAATGAGAGAAAAACAGGAGGTGTGTTGAAGTGAAGCCGTGGTGGCAGACTCGGACGGAGGGTGATAGACAGTGAGTGAAGACTGAAGAGGGAGAACTTAATCGATTACAGAAAGAAGGGAGGAGAATGAGAGGGAGAGATATAAAGAGAGGAAAGGAAGGAGGGAGAAAAGATATATATGAAGAAAACAAAAACAGAAGGAGGTGTGTAGAAGTGAAACCATGGTTGCAAACTCAGAAGTTGATGGACATTAAAGAGGGAGAACTTATCACAGAGGTTATCGATTAAATGAAAGAAGGGAGGAGAAAGATAGAGGGAGAGGAAGAGAGGGAAAAAAATTTCATATTCAAGTCTTGATTGCAATGAGAATGAAAAGATCAAACCAACAAGCAGATTTTAGTTCACAAAGACATATGTAACTTTAGCAAGTCAAACATTATAACCCCTCACCTTTTAATGTTAATGTATTGTAGGCAATGCATATTCTTCATTATTAGTTATATAAGACCCCAAAAAGAACTTAGTTTAATGTTAATATTTGTTGGTTAATACTTAGATGCAATTCTGTCGCAATTATGAACATTCAAAATGTTGTGAAATGCAATAAGAGGATAATCATAAAATGTAACAATCATATAATTAGAGGATTGAACATAAAGGAGAAGAGAGAGAAAAAGATAGAAAGAGAATGAGAGAGGGAGAGAGAGACAGAGAGAGAGAGAGAGAGAGAGAGAGAGAGAGAGAGAGAGAGGGTGGATGAGTGAGAGAGTGGATGAGTGAGAGAGGAGTGTAGAACAAAGTTTCTACAAGTATAGCAACAAGCACTCGTCCAAAAATAGTTTCAAAAGGCCTTGGGTCGAGCCTAACTCATTGTGTACACTGTAACTACAACATACATGTATAAACTGGAGTAGACAGAATACTTGTACCCTCCCTACTCATCATCCTCCTCCTTTTCTTCAGGAATAGTCTGCTTTTCCAGACACTGTGTGCATCATTTCATACACAATATATCTACAGCATACACACTCAGGTATGCTGAGCTAGACTAATAATCTAGCAATTTCATTGTAACATACTCACATTGGTAAAGTCTTTAGTAGATGTAGTTTTTGTTGTCTATATGAAGTTTTGTTAATCGTAAAGCGTAAAGGGTCTGAACGCCCAGGCCAAGGCTGAGCATCCCCCATCTCGTTGGGCACTGGTGAGCGAAGCAGCTGCTGACTAGATCCCCGTTTAATCGTTTTTCAATATGGGATAAGCATTCTCTGCAAAGATGGAGGACGGAGAAGAACGGAAGACGAGGAGGCTGAACTCAAAACATCTGCGTGTTTTTCATCTCGCAAAGTGGAGTCATAAAGGATACAAGCGACGACATGATTACTCTTTTATATCGTGCAGTATTAGATCAAGAGTTTCTTGGAAGAAATGGTTTGAATGGTTTGAAATGTATGAACACCTGTCCTAGGGTGCCAAGGCCGACCTGCTCTTCATGTAGAGTGTGGTGCTTTCTCTGGCGGTTCTGTCTAAGGTTATATAGAGCTAGTCGCACTCATTCAAATACATGTATATTAATTTTCTTTATAGTTTTGTAGGTGATTACCAAGGTTAGGATATAATGATCCCATTATGAATGTTATGGGAATGGTGGGATAAAAAATGTAATGAGCTACTTTCAAGACTGTAAACAAATAATGTAGAAAAAAGTGTTCTTTTCATGCTACTTCACCATTATACACATTAAAAGTATGTTTATGGTAGACAGATGATTAAAGCAATGATTGGTATCCACATCTAATGTTGTTATCAACCAGACAGATTTAACTTAATGCTTATTTGAAATGCCCTTTTGACCCTCCACAGACAATCATTTAGGATAATACTCATAGCATTTGCTATCTTGTGAAGATGGTAAAAGAGTCAAATTACATTTTGCAGATTAAACAACATTTTGTTTTCTTTTTATGATCATTATGATCATATGCAAAAGATTTTACCATAAAACATTTCACTGAAAGGCAGTTTTTGTTATTTTCTTCCATTTGACTGTATTAAATGTGTCAGATTGGGTCTGCTACATCTGATAGTAATCTACTGAAGATGTTGAAGAACTTTCATTATATATAGTTCTAACAAGAAGAGTAGGATTTTAAATATTTGCAGTACACCTATATATGCTAATGTAGCATGAATAGATTATCCACAGTGGTGCTAAATGTTTGTTTAGATATTTTGCAAGAAGTCTTGCAAGAATCTCAAAACAATTATTTTTTACAAGAATATTAAAGATTGCCTTGTAACTTCATGTTTCATGATAATATCAATAACTTTCGAAGTCTTTTGGTAAATCTCTCACATCTGTTCTTAAGAACACAATATTCAATCAAGATACCGATATGAAAATTTCATGCTGTAAGCTGATTTTTCAAAGAATTCTGGGTAATTGCGGCAACCACTCTTCATAGCTGAGAAATATTTTGTAAAGATTTCATGCCATAAGTCTTCAGTAATTGTAGTGTAAGCCTTCATAAGAATAAGCAATCAAAATTTTATTTTGAAAAATTTATACCATAAGATGATATTCAAAGAGTTGTTACTTGATAATTGCAGCATCTACTCTCAAGTCTCAACGGTCAAAGTGTCTTTGTGAGGATTTCATGCTATGAGATACTTTCTAAGAGTTCTTGGTAATCGCGATATCAACACCCTTGTTGAGGTCCCAATGTAGAGACTTCATTCCATAAGATGATTTTTCGGGGAATTCCAGATAATTGCGGCGTCTACTCATGTGCCCTCAACCACACAGTCTGTAAGAACCTTGGGGATAGCTGTGAAACATTCACACATTTTAAGAGCAGCTTATTGAGCGCTAATCCTGGGGGATCATCTGTACCACTCAGTATAACATGCTGTCATAATATTGAGGTCTGTTTCCACTCTTACTTACGATTCAATGCTCAAATGCTGCCAATATGCTTTATTTTCAAGAGGTAAAATGTTTACAAAGCAGACTGTCAATGTGTTTCTTTCAAGTCCATTCTTACTATCAAGAATGAGTGTACATTTTTTTAGGTTGTGGATAATTTTGAGTGTGTTTACCGGTATTTAAAAGATTTCACTAGGGTAAAGGTATGTAAACTTGAAATACAAGTAAAGGCATTGCTGATATTGACAGTTGGACATTTTCTCTTTCTGTGTCTCCAGAGTAGTTTAGGAGATTTGCTTGCTAAAAATATCATTCATCAAAACTTGTTTTCTAATGTTCAGGAAGAGTAAAACTTAACATTGAATGTAAAATCATTTTAAAAAATTGCCCTTAACTTCTCAAGTAGGCCTATTTTTTAAAGAAAATATAATTACCTTTAATAATACCAGCAAGAAAAATTTGCCTGAGGCTGTGAGCTCCGTCCTTGTCCTTCCCCTCTACGTGACCTCAGAAGAAGCCTCTTTTCCCTCCTTTCCCTATAAGAACCTTTATTCACGGGCATCGTTGTTGATGGCGCGATGTACCAGCCCCCAGTAGTCTGGTGCCATAGAGTTGCACTTGTTTATACAGGGGCCAGTAGTGTTCATGTCAGCTATGCATGGCTGATATTTGTTTTAGCAACGCCAAACCTCGGCGGGAATGCTCCCTCCCTCCGATGGTGAGCAGGCACCGGCTGCAACCCAACAAAACTTCAGATAATTTCCTTTCTGTCTTTCATTGCATCTGGTGAGAGCAAGAAAGGTACTACCCCCATGTATTAGTACAGGGATTAATCCCCTTCTAGCTTTTGGTAGCTGCAAGTGCAAGCCTGCAGCCCAGCAAAATTCTGCATATTTTCCTTTCTTTCTTTAAGTGTATTTCCTTAGTTCACCTCCTAAAAGCCAGTGTGGGTATTGACTCTATATAAGAGTATTTGAGTTCATAATGACCTCTTCCATGTAGCTTTCAGCAGAAAACTCACTTTTTATATTAGTATTCTGACAATAAAATGATTTAGATTGTTTTGTTTTTTTACTTTTTCAGTCTTTTATGTTTTTGTGCTCTCAGTTCTTCTACTATTTCACACCTTTTATGCCACTTTGATATGAGTACCGGTATGCAAATTAAACAAAATTTGATGCTAGGAATTGATATTTACTGATATTTCATGGACATTACTATAACATTTAAAATAAAGAATAAGTACATTTTTACATAATTACTTTACATCAGAGAGAGAGAGAAAGAGAGATGGTGAGCGGATAACAGAATTAGGGAGAGTAAAAAGTGGAATAGGGAGAAATGGAGAGATCAATTATAAAGAGAAAAAAATGCTAGATGGAACGAAAGCTAGTAAAGATTCTTGGACATGTTACAGTTTGTACTTGGAGTGTCCTAGATATGATCGGGCTATTGACACAGTTCTTCTGTGTCCATTTCCAAGTCCAGCATAAACTGGATCAATTAATGCACATGTGTACGCTTGATCTACTTCTGTTCTTGATCCCAATCACAGCTGTAAACAAGAGAATGAGAGAGTGAAGGAGAGAAAGAGAGAGTGAAGGAGAGGAAAGAGAGAGTGATGAGAGAGAGAATGAGAAAGAAAAGTGTAAATGAGAAAAGGAGAGAGTAAAGGAGAGGGTGAGAGATGGACAAATAAAAATAGAGATTATAGGCCTTCACCCAAGAAACTGAGAAAAGAAAAAATAAGTTATTAAGTGTAGCTATAAGGTTTCTGTATTAAAGGTAAGATATGCTCATCTAGATCCATATCTTAATCCCATTTTTTTCATTGTATACATCGTTTAAAAAACATATTGATGTACAAATGTAATTTTTAATTTTTTTTTCTTCAATAATACAAGTTAAACAAATGACTACAATGATTGTGCAATAACACAATTAAGGACAGCGAATCAACTTCATATTGAGTTGTATCCCAATGCTGATATAGGAGTAGTGCATCTTGCTATTTTTACATTTTTGCCTCAAGATAATAATGGGTATCAGTCAGTTAACTAAATCATTTGATAGGGTTTTCTCATCTCAGGGGAAAGTGTTCTCAATATTTGTGGATAATATTACATCTTTTATTTTATTCCATAGTG
>JARBES010000130.1:6612195-6622739 GCA_030265145.1 Strongylocentrotus pallidus
GAAGATGCACCGAGGGTTACTACGGTAACAACTGCAACCAGACATGCCTGTGCCAGAACGATGGGCGATGCAACCACATCAATGGAACATGCACCTGTGCGAGTGGGTGGAGGGGCGAGGTGTGCGCCGAGTCGTGTCCATCTGGTACCTATGGGAGGGAGTGCCTTATGGAGTGTGTCTGCTCTAATGGAGGTACCTGTAGGGCTGATAACGGGGAGTGTGTGTGCGCCCCAGGATACCATGGAA
The DNA here is from genome assembly GCA_030265145.1 of Strongylocentrotus pallidus. Taxonomy (NCBI): domain Eukaryota; kingdom Metazoa; phylum Echinodermata; class Echinoidea; order Camarodonta; family Strongylocentrotidae; genus Strongylocentrotus; species Strongylocentrotus pallidus. Next base: position 6,612,442 of record JARBES010000130.1, read on the forward strand.
CCTTCTGTGACAATCCATGTTCAGGTTGGTGATGGATACATCATAAAAGAGTATTATGAGATAAATGGTTTCAATTTTATGTAAAGCCTCGGTTACAAATGCCATTACGAACTGCTACGAACGCCGTACAAACGATTTTCAGACAATGGAAATTCAGGAAGGCAATGGAAAAACAGGGAGATTCGTACGAACGATAAGTAGCATTAGGAAGAATAATTGTGTGTAACGTTTCGAATGGATTCTATAAGGTCAATGGAACCAGCAGTATGATGGAATGCAACCCAGACCAAAAATACAATTTCCAAGAAATAAATACTGATGTAAATGTGGCATACATATTGTAGATGTGATATAATAATATAATAATAATATTGGATATTTATATAGTGCACATATCCACCCTGCAAGGTGCTCAAAGTGCTCCAATATTACCCCGGCTCTGCTAGGCTACCGATTTCGGTGCTCACAGCATTCAAGGAATTCCTTCCTACCGGTACCCATTTACTTGATATGCAAGCCTTTTTACTTTCATTGGTAATGAAGATTGTTGAAACTCTAGAAGTAATTTTGTTTTAAAGGAAAGTGGCTTCCTCTCGATTATGATCCACACCATTTTTGGATCGTCAGGATATATGATTTTATGTAAAAAGTAGTTTAAAGTATACAGCTCATATGCATACTGTGGATCAAATTATGCAATCAGTAGTCATTCATATTTCGTCATTTAGTTTATTTTGATGTATTTTTGTTCTCTCTCCCTCTATCTACCCCTCTTTGTTTATCTCTCCATCCCATTCTTGCGGTAGAAAATTATTATGGCCAAGATTGTCTCGAGGAATGTCTCTGCCAGAACGATGCTGCCTGTGATCATGTGACCGGAAACTGTACCTGCCTCCGTGGATGGGACGGTCCTCTCTGTGCAGTACGGTGTCCATCTGGTTACTATGGTGATAGATGTGGTCTGGAGTGCAGATGTGGAAACCACTCCTCTTTCTGTGATTCTGAGACCGGTGCCTGTACATGTACAAGTGGTTGGCTGGGTAATTTAGACTGTTTATAACAACTGAAAATATAATTGTATAGTAGTTAAATGTGATTATCATTTTCCACAGAGCATTATCATTTTGAACTCGATGCTATGTCAACAAGCCCTTATCAACAGTAAACTATCATTGATAAGTTTGAAGTCAAAACTGCTAGTATACAGTTCAGGATCTTAGGTCTAGTTTATATATTTCACGATTTTACTTTTTGCAAGTAAAATTTGAGGTCTACATTTTACATGTCATGTAATAGTTGAATTGCCTTTTTATTTGGGACTCAAATAAGGAAAACAGCATCATGAATTTCAAGAAGAATTATTGTGTAATAAATGAGAAGAAAAAAAAACAATATTGATTTTCAATGAGTACAACGTGAAGTGTATGCATACTGCAATACAAACAGATTTAATAGCCATCATAATTACTAGAAGAATAACTTGTGATGAATTTTATATTTCTTTTCTCTCAATGACAGATTGTATTTAAATCATGCAAGATATAAAAGAAACTCAATGATTTCAAACAAATAGGACATATTGGTAAAAGCAAACATGGTTAGAGCTGTTGTACATGTGTCAAACGATCAAAGGATAAAACAAAATCATTCTTTTTAATATAAAGAAACTGCCCAAGTTCATGAAAACATTTCATGTAGTTGCATCCATTTATTCTTGCTAAAGGATAAACATCTGGACAGCTTGTTCGCTATGTGTTTTCCAAATTTTGATGGTACCTAGATAAAAAAAAGAGATGTTATAATTAATAGTGCTTTCTCTTAACATATACTTGAATTGTACTTTCTTCAGGTGAATTTTGTGACGTTCCTTGCCCAAATGGTTACTATGGTGACAATTGTCTGTTGAGATGTGAATGCCAGAATGATGGAAGATGCGATCCAGCCACTGGAGATTGCAGCTGTTCAGATGGCTTCTTTGGACTCTCCTGTGATGCAGACTGTCATGTCTTTGGTAGGAATTATCATTCATAAATGCAGAATAACTTCTTATCAACTTCTAAGCTGCCACATTGATCCTTGTCTACTTAGAAATGTCAAGTACATGTACACACATCCACTGTAGCATTGCTGACATGGCCAGGGATATTTTGGCATCAGGCATGATGCTATACGGTCACAATAAGGGTTGTATCTCACTTCCTTTCCATCAGTAGCTCACAGAGTCTTATTATTTTCCTATTGAGAGAAGAGAGTTATGTTGAATTTCTATTTATACATTGTGATTTTCACTATTCATACTTTCTGTTTATTAATGTTTCATATGTTTTTTAAATAGTATATATATAAAGGGTTTCTAGATGATTTGATTGCGGAATGTGGAGCAGCGGGTTATGAAATGCTGAAACGGATGGCTAAAGACCGAAGTACTTGGAGAGACACTTGAAGTAGAACTCTGATTGGGTCACTGAACCTGTCATAAACTGACAGATCACTATTGATGATGATATATAAATTACTGTCAGATGGAGGCTAACAATGATTCTTAGTAATAAACTCATCTTTAACCGTGTTCCACAATGTTTAAAAGAAGGGTAATGTTCTATCACACACAAATTATATTTCTTCAGTGAAACAGAAACAAATAGGTAGATTAATCCCACTGAATAAAATATTGAAGCATGAAAAAAGAAAATAGAATTCATAACTGCAGAACCTGACTCTTGAAAATGGATTATGTTAATTGTTTGTGAAAATATTGATACAGAAAGGATCAACAATACATGTATTTTCATCTTTTGTTTGCAGAAGTCAGCATGTTTGGCCCAGACTGCTCTCTATCGTGCCAGTGCGAACACGAAGCTTACTGTGACCACAGAGATGGGAGCTGCACATGTACGCCTGGATGGATCGGACAATACTGCGAAGACCCCTGCCCTGACGGATTCTATGGCCAGGGGTGTAACTCAACATGTGGATGCCAGAATGGGGGCATCTGTGACCCTGTGATGGGGGATTGTGATTGCCCGGATGGATTCATGGGGGACAGATGCCAAGATTCATGTCCAGAAAGTAATAATTCAACCCTTGATTTGATTTGATTTGGTTTGATTTATTTCTATTTGATTCTTTTTTTATTCATTGCATGATAAGAAATTATGTGACAGCAAATCATAAGGAATGGATGATTAATATGAATTGCCTATTAAAGGTAAATATGTTACATTAATCAGGAGGATAAGCTTGATAGTATGACTACTTACAAAACATTTTCGGTGCCATAAGTGCTTTGAACTACTCAAATTGTGATGTTATAATTGTGTTTATAATTATGGATATTATTTTTGATAAAGATAAACTGGTTGTTCTTCTGGAAATGCAGAAAGTGTTTGTGAAGGTAGGTATCATAGGATAATGCTGTTGATGAATAATGGAAAGGCATTAAATTGCAAGTATATTTTTTGTTGATAAATTGAAAATAAGTTGCTTTTCTTTTTTCTGTTTTTAAAAACGTGAGAAAAAAAAATTCTTTCTCTAAAGTGACAAAAAAAATGTCTGTTTAAAAAAGTATCCGATGCCTCTTTTCAGATTCTTTAAACATTGGTAAATTGCAGGTTGAGGTTCAAATGCTTTCAAACAAATTGGTTTATTCGATACCAGTGTAGGAGAAACATATGTTAGACCTTTATTTCGAACTAAATCACTATAAAATACCTGACCAATATCTTTTTTGTCATTTGTATTCATCCAGATTATTATGGACGTCGATGCAGTCAGCCATGTGACTGTCGTAACGGAGGCATATGCAATGGTGTAACAGGCGACTGCACTTGTGCTTTGGGGTACACTGGGAAGTCATGCAGCCAGGTTTGCCCAAATGGAACCTATGGTCCATCTTGCTCAGGTTTGTCCTACTTTCAATAAAAGGCACATTAGAAAATCTATGAATATTCATCTGTAAGAGGAATAATAAGAATATAAATAGTATAGTGCATGCATTGGGGTTACTGATATATATATATATCAGCAATCCCAATGCATGCACTATATGAAAGGCATGTTGAAATGCTTGCAACTTTTGTTAAACAGCTTTATGTAGTTGTCGTTATCGAATACATTTACATAAGATTTGTGATCTTTCCTATGTCTCTTTCATCATCTTCTCTCTGAGTCTTACCGGTACCTGTATATCTAAATATTGATTACCGGTATAACTTTTTAGCTTTTGTATGTGACTACCTGGTTATGTTTGCTTTTCACTCTAGTCTTTCTCTAGTCTGTCTAATTTAATATACTTTCTCGTGCTTTTATATGTGTTTGTCAATTTCATCCTTATTGTTCTGTCTCATTCACTTGCAATCTTTTGTTTTAATTAAAAATATTCTGAAAATTTGATTCTTATTTCAATTCTTTGTCTCACTTTCTCTTTCTCTTTCTTTGTTCTTCCTTTTTTCCTCTCTCTCTCTCTCTCTCTCTCTCTCTCACTCTCTCCCTCCCTTTCACTCTCTTGCCCTATTCGTACGGCTACAGAAAACTGTTTATGTGCAGACAATGCTATCTGTTGGCACACTGATGGCACCTGCATATGTGGGGCTGGTTTCACAGGTCCCCTGTGTGAACAACCCTGTCGTGAAGGAACATTTGGAGCTAACTGTTCACTAACATGCCGTTGTGTAAACGGGGTGTGTGATGGCATCACTGGAAGATGCACATGCTTGGCTGGATGGAAAGGGGATACTTGCGAACGGCCTTGTGATTTTGGATACTATGGTTTAGGCTGTTCTGAACTGTGCCGTTGTGAAAATGGAGCTGTATGCAACACTACGAATGGTAGTAGCTCTTTGATCATTCCTTTATTTTTGTCACATGTACATTCATATGGTGCTCCAAGATGGTTGTAGAATGTAGAGAGTCCATGCTCATGAGTGTTAGGCCTTAGGCTTATGTTGCCATACCTCTGGTTGTTATTTCATTATCCATTTATGTGCATTGTGTACATTGTGTTCTTTTAAATCTGTTATTACTTGTTCTCGTTTCTTTTTTATGTTCACACTATGTAATGGGATGAAGCATGCCGAAATAAATAAATAACCGAATCTAGAATAATAACCAAATAAACTTCACTATTAATTTGGGAAAGACATACAGTTATGGCTTGATACTGGGAGATCCTGAGTTCAAAACCCAGTCAATGCGCTAGTCTCATGGTAAGGCATTAATTCTCATAAGCAAGCCCCACAGGTAGGACCTAAAGACATAAATCCCACTTACTTACTTACTTACATAAATAACGTCTTAGCAGTTCAGTGCAATAAAAATATTACCAGTTTACTTAAAAATAGACCAAAGAAATAACTTGACAGGATTTTTACTCTGAAAATATTCAATTTTTTTTGTTCATCATTTTAATTTGTATTCATTTGATTGCAGGTAACTGTACATGTGCTGATGGCTGGCAGGGAGATGTCTGCGATGGACTATGTGACTCAGGTTTCTATGGCAACGAATGTCAGGAGACTTGCTCATGTGAAAATGGAGCTAACTGTGATCATGTGACTGGATTTTGCCATTGTTTGCCTGGATATATTGGAGTCCAGTGTGAGGTCACATGTCCAAGTGGTATGTTTCAGACACGTTAATCTAATTACATTCTGATAAAAATGTTATATATCAAAACAGGAAGTTGGTAAAATTGGTAAGTATCACTAGTAGATCAATGATCGAGGTATATCAATGGCAGATTAGCTTTGGATGAAATTCTATGTCAAGGTATTCATACTTTTTTAATTGAAAGAAAGATAGTACTTTTGGTTAATACACTTCAGGCATTTAGATTCTGAATCATAAATATGTAATATAAACATGAAACTGTGCTATTACAGATGATCACAGATGTGTGTCACAAAGAGAAAATTACAATAACATGTTGATCTGGTGCCAAAATATACAGCATATGATTTAAGAAGTCAAAATGTTTTTTTGATTTCCGTATCAGGATATTTTGGATCTGGATGTAGCAGCCCTTGTACATGTCAGAATGAAGGGGTCTGTGAACACACAAATGGAACCTGTTACTGCCCTGCTGGATTCTATGGTCCTACGTGTGAGCTGCAGTGTCCACAAGGTAATAAATTGTTTGCGATTCGTTTGGTCTGATGTGGTTAATGTTATACGATACTTTTCCTGATGTCCATTACTTGAAAGGGCTAGTATCAGAGTAACATTTGATTCTCAAAGTATCATTTGAAATAATGATTGACTTTGGCAGTCACGTACACCTTGAAGCTGATTTTGTTACATATCAAAGCTATCCCCAGGAGACGTGCAGAATATTATGTGATGTCAGGAGTGGGATAAGGAGTATTTTACTCTCAACAAATATTTTATTGATGCTCAAAGAAATGAGTGGTAATTTAGAAGTCTAGTATGGCATGACATTTCAATATATACAGTACGTACCATTACACCTAGCACTTTCAAAACTATTTTCATAAGTTGCCATCAATCATTGCATTTATTTACCCTTCAAAATTTAGTACTCAGATTAATTGATAGGAATGATATGTATGAGAGAAAAAGAAAAAAAATATTCATGTTGACTGTTATTCAAATAGGAAATGAATTATATTTCATGTTTTATTAACTGCCAGGTTTACATGGTGCTGGCTGCCAGGTAGATTGCCTGTGTCAGAACAACGCTACGTGCGATCATGTGACGGGAGCCTGCCAATGCCAGCCAGGATGGATCGGTGCGCTCTGCGATACACCCTGTCAGGACGGTCAGTATGGTGACCAATGCAAAGAGGAGTGTCAGTGTTTTCATGATAGCTCCTGTGATCATATGACAGGGGTCTGCTTCTGCGCAAAGGGTTACATCGGTGACATGTGTCAGCATCCATGTCCAAGACCAGGTGAGTAATGTGCAAACGGATATTTTCACAGGAGTTTTAATTTGGCAGTTTTCACGAATCACTTACTGATCATGAATTTAACAACATGTGTCATCATTTTTAGTGATAATTAATGGGAAAGGATGAACATTTGTACAATTAATGAAAATGTACTCATTAAAACATATGTAAAACCTTAAGACTAATTTTACAATTGATTGAAATTAGTATCATGCGATGGTGCCTTTAGGACTCTAGCTAGGCCTCTTCATTGATCACTGTAATTCTTGCATGATCATTGTAATGTTCTTTGTCCTTCCAAATGTAATCTGCTTCTAAGTCTTATCATTTGAGAGCAAGAAGGCTGTTAACCAACTGTAAATCAAATCATTTAGAATTATTGCCTCTCTTTCTTTTAGTAATAACTTGTATCAACTCAAAACAGCTGTACACATGTATCAGGCAGGATTAAGATTCATATCAATATTCTTAACATCGGTACATAATAAATATAACCATATCTTTTGAACTAGACTTGTATTTTGGCCTGCAATGTGAGGAGCCTTGCAACTGTCCCCTGGGCGGTCTCTGTCATCACGTGACTGGCGTGTGTCTCTGTGAAACACTAGGTGATGGATCAGGAGCTGCTTGTAGTGAACCTTGTGATGAGGGCTACTATGGCAATACATGTAGGATGCAGTGTCACTGTGAGAATGGGGCCACTTGTGATAGGGTGACAGGAGAGTGCAGCTGCACACCAGGTCAGTGCGAAATTTCAGCTAGATTTGATAGAATTTTTGATAAAATTTGATATACATTTGTGCATATTAGATTGACAGGTAATCAAGAATGAAGATACATGTATCTCTGAATTTAAATTACACATTACACCAGGCATCCACACTATTTTTCTAGTCCAGCCTGCATTGTGTGGTTCTTTACTCTTCTAGAACACCATCGTTGGCATTTTTTGCCTTAATGACATCTTTTCAAAGGAGCAATGCATAAACTTCCCTGGAAAAATCATTCGTTTATATACAGTTCCATTCTTACAAATGTTATATTATCTGTTTTTAGGATGGATGGGAGAGAACTGTACAGAAGCTTGCCGTCCTGGATACTTTGGTCCAGACTGCTCCTCACTCTGCAGGTGCAAGAATGGTGGCACCTGCAACAGATCCGGCCGATGCACCTGTGCCCCAGGATGGAAGGGACCCAACTGCGCAGGTGAATGCAACCCAGGGACCTATGGAGAGAACTGCAACTCAACCTGTACCTGTCAACACGGTGGACTGTGTGACCATGTGACTGGGATGTGTAGGTGCCAGCCGGGTTACCAGGGGGTTCACTGTGAAAGACTCTGTGATGAAGGTGGGTTTAATAGCAGAAAGGTGAAAAAAGGGATCGTCTTGATGATTATTATGATCATTGCTGCTGTGGAAAAGAATTGAATGATCAGAGAAATATAACAATAATTTAAATGTAGATCATATCATGGCTTTGTGATAGAGGTTTTGAGGTCTTGTTTCAAAAGCCAAATCAGTGTCCTAATGCCCTTTGGCAAGTCTTTAGCTCTTGCAAAGCACTTTATGCCACTTGCTTCTGTAGCAGGAAGGGAAATGAAAATCAACACCACATTACATCACAAAACCCTGATGATTTTAATGTATGGTTGTCAATAAATATTGTTTCTTGCTGCAATCATGAAATCAGCCGTCTTGTCACTTACAGGTTTCTATGGAGTGCTATGTCAGGAAACGTGCCTTTGTGTCAATGATGGTATCTGTAATCCCATTAATGGATCATGTTCTTGTCAACCAGGCTACCAGGGAAGGCTCTGTCAGTACCAGTGCCCAGGTAAGAAAATGATATGAAGAAAAAATATATTATATTGCTTTCTTTAGGATTGCAGCATAATACAAACTTGATATAAAATCATTGTGGTTTTCATTGTGGTTTTCGTTGTGTGCTTGTCAAAAGTAGATTCAATGTAAGTACTTATAGACATGTTAGATATCAAGCTTTATATTGCTATTATTGTCAATGCTTTATTCTACTATTGTTGTATATATAAGTGCATGCTATATGCAGAAAGACTTTATAAGTCTTTGTTGAGTTAAGTTACATACATTTAATCTTTTGTGGCACCTGTCTTTGTAGGGTATTTTATTCAAAGTGTACTTTATATGCTTCATTATTTTTCATCTCTCTCCCCCTCTGTCTCTCTCCTCTGTCATTCCCCTCATCTTTCTCCTTCTTTCTATCTCTTGCCCTTTCCTTTGTACATATATCTCCTCTCTGTCTGTGTCCTTTCTCTCCCTCTGTCTCTCTCTCTCTCTCCTAATCTCTCCCTTTCTCCCATGCTCAACTTTTTCTTTCCTCTGCATCTTTCCTTTCATCCTAGTTGGAACCTATGGCCGTGACTGTAGCAATATCTGCCAATGCCAGAATGGCGCGACCTGTGACTTTCGTACCGGGGCTTGTACATGTGGTCCAGGTTGGCAGGGCGAGCATTGCGAGTATGAATGCTCACAAGGTCACTATGGTTACGGATGCAGAGAGAGATGCGCATGTACCAATGGAGCATCCTGTCACTATGTTACAGGAGAATGCTCATGCACTGCTGGCTGGATGGGAGATTACTGCAATGTCCAGTGTCAAGAAGGCAAGTTGATTGATTAACATATTTGGAATGTATTCTCATTTTGTTTAAATGTTGTCCAATGAAATGAATTACAGTATTAGAATTTGTAAATCTCATTACATAGTAGACTTTATAATATTAGCTCCCTGTGGAATGATATTTTTCAATCATGTTCCTGTTAAGTATGTGAAACTTAAGTTGCGAAAAAAGTCAGATTCATCATTTCTGGATAAGATAAAGATTGAGAGTAGTAGCTAATTGGTTTAGGAACTCATAGGTTCATTATCAGCATCTCAAAAAATGTCATTTTTTAAGCTCCTGACTCCAAAAATTTCTAGATTGTTTTGCAGATGAAATGTCCTGTCATAACCTCTGTCAAGTGTAATATCTATAAGATCAAAATTCTTATGCATTCCTCCAGGATTGTACGGACTTGGCTGTAACCACACATGCCAATGTCAAAACGATGGTGAATGCAACAGGTTCACTGGGTATTGCAGCTGCGAAGATGGTTGGCGCGAAACCTTCTGCGCCCTGCCTTGCCATCAGGGATGGTTCGGTAGAGGGTGCCAACAGCGTTGTGATTGCCTGAATGGAGGCGATTGTGACCATGTAACAGGTGTCTGTAGCTGTGCACCAGGCTGGCAGGGGGACAACTGCGCCAGCTCCTGCAGCAAGTGGCAGTACGGCAAGGACTGCAACCAGACCTGTCATTGTGACAGTGGTTCCGCTTCATCCTGTAATCCGGTCTCAGGGTCCTGTGAATG
>JARBES010000130.1:7177182-7187692 GCA_030265145.1 Strongylocentrotus pallidus
GGAGGGGGTAATGCTATAACTGCACTGTTAATTTATTAACTTTTTTACTTAAATAATACACTTTTGCGCTTCTAGTAGAGATGTGCTACATGTACTACATTATCATTGATTTAATTTGAAAAATATATTTTTGTTTTAGAAGCCAAATCCAAGCTATATTGTCCAACATGTTACCAACCACATCTAAAGTTTCAGTATATCTGACAAGTAAATTTATTTGCAAGCACTGCTCTAGCTTGGATGAGACAAAATATCAAGCAACATGATACTTTTGGTGTCAATCATATCTTTATGCAAAATGCCATAACAAATGGTATTGTCCTATAGGCAACTTGATTAAATGATATTTAGAATGTTACATTCATGATCGTATCACTAATCGAAACACAACTTAATCTGTCTACCATGTATGAAAGGCATCTCATAACAAACAAGGATGGAATATGTCTGTTGACATTGATGTTAATGTATGACTCTCATCCGATATGCCTATCCGTGCTTCATTTGCAAATGAAACCCGATGACGTGTATCACTATATGTTTCTCCAAGTTCATGTTCTATTAAAGCTCCATGTACAGTAAGCATGAATGAGTTGACTTGTATGTCACCCTAAATACCTACATGAGCATCTACAACGGAAAGGAATGACTTTTATGTCACAATACATATCAGTCTACATACATGCATACCTGAGTTCATGTTTAGGTACATCTACAATTATAATGAATGTCTTGTACACTGTATGTTACCAGGGAAAAAATTACTTAACTAATTTCGGGGGCTACTTTTCAAGCTTGCTTGCATGAAAATATCACTCTTTAATTTGTTTTACATTGAACTCTATGCAAAATTTGGGGCTCTTTTATGACTTTCGGGGGCTAATTCGCCTCGAGCTCCCGTGTATTTTTTTCCCTGTATGTTACTACATGCATACTATAGATCTGTGAGTTCATGTTCAACTACATGTATATATCTACAAATTCTACATTAAAAATGAATGACTTACAAGTACCGGTATATCACATTGTCACTACATGTACACATACATTTTATACACTGTAGATCTCATAGTTCATGTTTCTAGCTAGGCCTACATCTATATGTACAATGGAAATGAATGACTTGTATGTCACTGCACATGCATCTTTGAGTTGATGTTTAGTTACGCTTGACATTTGTGATGAATCATTTCATCCTCCGCTGAGCCAGCCAGCCCGCTGCCTTAGATGTTGGGCATCCGACCAAACCGGTGTTTGTCTCTTCACTTCACAGAACTTATCATGTGTCTACTAGGTGCCTAGAGATAGGTGGTGAAGGCCCTCCAAGATATCGATTGTAACATGTCTAGAGAATATCTTTTATAGTTTATTTGTGCTGTATGTATTTCTTCAGAACGTTGCTCTATTATGGGCTAGACCTCAATGTAAACAAGAGGTTGATACTGATATAGTTCTGTTTATACTCAAGCAAACTTATAAATTTGAATGCTTTTTAATCCGTATGTCTTTAATATAAATCAAGCAAATGAAGATTAATTGATAGTAATGCAAATCTTTAATAATTGGAGAGGAAGGGATTTTATTTCAATCTTTGTTGTTGCGTTTATACTAAACAGTATCAACAAAATCATCTGCATTAGTATTACCCCTTATCACTCTTTCAATTTATGCAGTCATTCAGTCATCCTCTTCTTCAATAAACATTTTCATTCAGTGAACATCTCTTCCAACAAATTTCCTGCAATGAATGCTCATTGACCTTTCGACAGTCTGTCCTCCTTTACAAATTCTCCCTGATTTGTATAAAGTAGGGCTTATTCAGAAAATAGCTACAGACCCTTGTTGAAAATTCTTACATTTTCTCCAGACAGTGCTTATGTTGGTCTTTCAGAGAAAATTAAGTGAGAGAGACGCAACACATTATTCCTAAGCCCCTTTTTGACCTTCTCCATCTCTGCTTTATCGCAACAACGAGACATGTACCTTGAGCATTTCATGATTTTTGTTTATACCGCACCGGGAGTTTGCCGTCAGTTCATCCTGACAAAATTACCTTCATTACTCTGCTATTTGTGGATGTGCAGGGTTGGGATGTGTGCCTGAGTAGTAGTAGGGGGGAGAACAACTGGCGATAGATGAGCATCTTAACGAGGAATGTCAGATTTGCTCCTCCATCCTCTATCCTTGCAGATGACTGTAATAGCAGTGCCATAATTGAATGGCTTGCCTAGCAAGCAAGACACATGGGGCAATTTAGAATTCATATTATTGTAAATTGAGTTATGTTTTTTCCTTTTGAAAATAGATAGTCATTATAACATTTCTGTGATTATGCTGTTAGATTGCCTGCATCAGTAATTCAGTATCTGTGATCTCCTAAACAATTGTTGATTAAGTTCTGGTTTGGTTTGATTGACAGATGAATAGTAATTACATTCTTTGGTTCATTTGAATCTCTTAGGATCTGGTTACATTGAGAACATTTTAGAAAGGAAAATGCCAACAGATTAATGATAGTCCCCCCCCCCCCCTCTCTCTCTCTTTCTTTTATTCTTTCTTGAATGTCATTTTGATTTTCATTTGGATACAAAGGCAAGATTTATCCGAGTGTGGTTTTCATTCTATTTAATTTAATGGCTATGTGCATACATTGTGTGCCATATCATCAATACAAACATGACACCGATCACTTATTAGCTCAGGAATAACAGCTTGCTCTGTCTACCCTCTCACTACCTCTGTCTCTCTGTCTCTGTCTGTCTGTCTGTCTCTCTCTCTGTCTCTCTCTCTCTCTCTCTTTCTCTTGCTTGCTTTCTGTCTCCCCCTCTGTCTCTCTCCGTCTCTCCCTTCACTCGCTCTCTGACTCTTTAATTTCTTGAGGCATATCAGACTAGCACGATTTCAATGCTGCTACTAATTGTAAAGCTATTTACCGATAAACTAATTTATTACATCATCATCTTATCTTTGCAGCCGACGCCCCGCAAGACCCCAGCTAAGCGAGGTTATGGCCGCCAGGTGAGCCGGGATAAAGATGACAAGGCCACGCAGGGTGCGAAAGACTCCAACAAGAAGGACGAGAAGGAGAGCCGAGCAGCCAAGATGAGGGCAGCGCGGGAGGAAGCTCGGAAACGACTGATCGCAGCCAAGAAGCAGGCAGCCAGGCAGAGGATCCGATCTAACAGCAGCGAGACGGAGGTGGAGGTGGAGATCTTCACGGCTAGTGGACAGCAACAGTCATGAGTTTGAAATGATGGGATGGACAGATGGATAGAAAGATCCCTTGTTCTGTCAATGGTGTATCAATACATCAACTATTTGTTTGATGATGTCTCGTCTCGCTTTCTTTAAAACATCCAAGATCAGACTTCCATCCGCCCTGTTCATCAGATGTAATGCCCTTTTGTAAAAATATTTAAATTCTTAAACAACGTTTCATAATGTCTATGATAAAGCATTCTGATGATTCTGTAAGTAATAGGATACAATAAAATAATATGTCCAATTAAAGTCTAATGAATGTACATACAAGTGTGTGGTAGTGGTGTCAATGTTCTTAATACAGTAATCATCCAATGCCAAGAACTTGCCAGTTCAGGAATAGATGAATTATTTCTGAAAGGAAATCATTTTCCCTAGTTGAGATTTATATGTAGTCCAGAGGAAGGCTATGACATTGTGGTAGAAATCCTGAAATTTCACTTAATAGCACAGGAAGAAAACCTTTCATGAAGTGCTTGAGACAATAACATTACAAGACGACAATAGACTCTTGTAAATTGTATGTGTGCAACCTAGCAACAAGAACATTACCAAAAGTAAGCTTCATTGATTGAAAATAAGAGTGACAAGGATAAACTTTCCCATAATACAGGAATAAGCATCATCAAGTGGTTTATGTATAGAATCGGCGTCATTGACCAGAAAATGACAACTCCACTTCCATGATGCTACATGTAAGAGAGGAAGGAAATATCCTTTGAATCATACGTCCTCTCTATGTGAAAACGTAGCTCAATGTAAAGATTAGGGAAGAGCAATAGACATGTCATTCTTTGAGAACAGAAGGACATTGGCCCTTCCGACAATGACGTACGTCTTAGAAGATATTAATAGAGATCAATTCCTGCTCCTAATATCAAAAGCTTCTAAGAGCTTCTGCTTGTCATTTGTGGAGACATTTTCTGGGTTCATATTATTTCAAAAGTGGAAGTGATGATGAGCAATGTTGATTTTCATTTCATTTCAACTTCCCATAAATCTTTTCCATTGACAATTGCAGTAGAAATGCACAGGTGAGGATATAATCAGAAAATAATATCCCTGTTTATACTCAATTTTATAACAATTTTTGAGCTAATATTTTCAAATATGGATTGTGTAAAACTAACGTTAAGAGTGATTCTTTTTCACAAATAAAACTGCTGATGTCAAAATGCTTCATTCCTGTCACTTCCCTTGCTTCAATTCTTCCTTCCATTCTTTTCTACTTGAAGAACAGTTTTTTATTGTTTGGAATCTTAGTGTTTACTTACTTAAAGAGAAATATGACTTTGGATGGAATCAGAAAGAATTGAAGGAGAAAAAGGTTTCCTAGATAAATATTCTGACAGATTAGAAAATGTGCTTTTCAAAGAACATTACTACATTTATTGATACAGCTCAATACATGCATGTCTGAATTCAGACATCCAACTGTTTCCGGAAATGAATATTCAAATTGAATGACAATTGCCATAAAACCAAAAATAACTATAAGAAACAGCAACAACAAGAAGTGGTACTTTATTGTTGACATAGATTCACCACTATACGATAAGTTGCTTTTTCCAACAGAGGATGTTGTTTTTGTCTAGAATGACATATGTACATCTTGGTAAAAGGGATTTAAGGAAGTTGCCTCACTGGTCACCAACCTTTAAAACTAAAATAGCTATCTCTATCAGCTACAATTTCAAACATCCGTTCTAAAGGGACCTCTTTTTATTTCACTTCCTGTCAATTATCAAATAAACCTTGAAGTAGATAAGTTGAGTTGGACCATATCGCCTTTACCATGACCACTCATATCTATGAATTGTTTTGATTTTGTTACAATCCTTCTTCAGCTTACAAGATATCTCCATTCTGTACAAGAGCCAGTCCTTAGATAATATAATATCTTTGGATTTAGGACTAAGGAAACATTCCAAATTTTGTTTCTTAGGAGCCATAAGGTATTAAATCTGTGTTAAATGTTACTACTTATCGCCCTTCTGATTCTGAGCAGACAATTTTATCAAGTGAACACTACTTGTTTCGATTGTGAGAGTTTGTATTAAACCTTCTGTGACAAATGCATGCATAAAGTGCATGGCTTTCTTGTGCCTTATGTTGGAGTTTAAAACATGTGATGCTGCACTCCTGTGCCAACTAGCAAATTAAGCATACCTAATGAGGGCAGGCGTGAGGGAACTAGCCAAATGTTCTTAAATTTCTCATGTAATAATGTAGGTACGCTCCGTTACTCATTGTAGTAGAGGGTGCCAAAGTATTACCCCTGCAACAAGCATGGGTCATCTAAAGCATCTAATGTTATCAAAACTTGCAAGGTCTCCGTATGCTGCGAGACATTGTGATAATTGACAGTTGCAATGAATAATGAGAGGGATAATTAAACGGGAAGAATTTCCCTAGAAATATGGTCAGAAACTTTGCTCTGTCAGTTGTGAAATGATTCACTTCCATGATCTTCTAATGTGTAATTTGGTGTCTTATTGCCACAAAATCAAGAGAAGTCAGTGCTTCATTTTCTTTAAAAAAGTTATGTATTTTAATACAATCGAAGTAAGATTTAGTAGTCAGTAAGTGGAGTCAGTAAATAATGTATGACCAAATACAAGCTAAAAACAGTAATAGGTAGCGCTGTCATCTGTTACCTCACTTTACTAACCACTCCAAGTTTTGACCACTCTTTGTTGTGCTAACGTTGGCAGTTTTTTTTTCCCCGCTCTATTTTTGTAATACCATTCTTTGGCCATCATGGGCCACTCTCAAATGTGACATTTTGTGAAGTGGTTGCCTTGGCTACTGACCAACAATGCTGGCATTCCTTAGATGACTATTTCAAGTAGGTCAAATATCTTGTTGACCTAGCTCTTTTGCATCAAATACCCTAAGGATTGTTGCAGTGTTTCCTGAAATTGATCATTCAACTTGGTATTTGCATGGAATGTGACATTCTTTGAATGTAGTGGTTGCTATTGACATGATCATTAAAAAGGTAGGATAGGAAGAATTGAGACATTTAGGAATATGTTTTCTATCTATTGTAGGTCACTTTATAAATGATCGGACAGTATTATCAACTTCTTGTGAAGTGTTTTGATATGGTGCATTAGTTTGAAAAAAATAATCCATGGTTGATATTGTAATAAAACCAAGCAGCATTCAAATGTTGTGCTTGCTTGAGGGACATTTCATCACAGACATATTTAATTAACATAGCTTTGGCCTAGTGTTACTATCATTCATAGAATATGCTGACCTTGCATGAACAACATAGGTTTAGAATAAACAGGTGTCCTTGTGATAAAGGCAAAATCAATGTTTATTTTTCTCTCTCCCTCTTTTAGGGGCGATGGTATAATTAAGGCTGAAATGGGGTAGGATGTTATTTCTTTAGAGGGTATGATTTTAGACAATTCATTACCAGGCATAAACATGCAGTCATGCATAATGATAATCTGTATTTGTTTGTCGATTGAGTGGGGTAAACAAGGATTAGCATCTTGTTGTACCAGATTATACAGTTCTGATGAGAATATTCAGAATAAATAGTCTGTAGCTGATGTTTCGAGGACACCAGACACTAAATGTGGGCTGCATTGGCAAGGACCATATGTGCACAGTTTGTAAGCTTTGTGCAAAGGAGGCCTGAAAAGGGGTTGATGATTTAATGGAAATGAGAGGCCATGACAATTATTATTTTACCCAAATTTATAGAATCAGTTGTTGATTTGGAAAGGGGCACAAATGTCTCACCCCTTCCCCTTTTTGAAACCAAATGGGCAGGCCTTAACTTCACAACAACAAATGTAATGTTCTGAATTGTGCCCCCCCCCCCCTCACCCTTTTCAAAATCCTAGATCAGTCCAATTAGACTTAATGAAGATATATTTGAGTAATCCTTAAATGTTGATCATAACACGACCATCACTGTTTTTCAGTATCTTTGTCTGTCATATTTAATCTTTGTATGTCACTCATGAAAGTTATAATGTAGCAAATGTTTGTAAGATACTGTGTCTACGCTTTTAATGTACATGATGTAATGTAAAGCTAAATTATATTGATGTAAATCTTGTAACATAATCAACTGCACATTTGTACCTATACAGACACTTGTACTCACATAACAACAATCACAAATATATTTTATTTATATCGGCAAAGAATATAATTTTGTATAAGCAGAAATGGTGCATCTATATCGTTTTTGCCAAGGGACAGAGTTATATATGTGGTTTTGCATGTCTTATTTATTATTGCAAACTATACCATACCTATAGAGTACAATTATATCTTTTGTATTGCTTGATGAATAATGCAACTCTGGATAGATCAAAAACTTGAGAAATAAATTGGGCTGCGTACGTGTATTGTCTAGTAATTAATAAGAATATATATATCTATATATCTATATATGTATGTATGTATGTTTGGTATTGTCACATTGGTGTAATGGCTTTTACATGTTCTTGTTGCTGTCTTTAAATGTAGTAACTGAATTGATGTATCGCTGTCAGAAACATAGTAACAAATGTCTCTTTTATTTAAAGGTATTGGTTAACATGGCAATGTTGGCATCCCATATCTTATCTGGTGAGCCATTATTTTTATTTTCCAGCATATCTGAGGAAATAAACATATTAAACATCAAATTTTAAAGAAGATAGAGCATATCTGCCATTATAGATCAGTTCCAACAATACTGATTTAAGATTAAGAAATCTTCATTTCATAGACAGAGGGTGGCTAACTATGTGTAAAATTAAGTAAGTGAACGCCCTTCTGGTATTTAAGCCTTTCATTGTGATCATCTTCTTGGCAAAGACTTTGGAAAATATAATCTATCTAATCATTCTGAAACATCCAGGATTTGAATTTTGGAGATGGTTATTGGTTAACCAGTGCCTTTTCAGTAGATGCTTACTGTTTCTTTGCACTGTTTTCTAAGCCTTATAGAGAATTATCCCTTAACATCAACATGAAAGTGCTTTGTAGAAAGGAATATATTTGTAAAATGTATGTTTGTAACCTATTAGTAAACTACTCTTGCCGGCATTTTCCCCATCACATTCATGTACTACATGTATGCTACTAATACTGATTTTTGGGTAAACATAATGTTAACTTTTAAAGTATTGTGTATGCTTTTCTTGGGAGTATTAAAAGAAGTATGTTTTTATTATAAACATCTTATACTTATTTCATTCATATGGCTTTTGTAAGTTGCCATTGTTTAGTGAAAGTGAGAAAGAAAAAAGAAAGGCTGAATACATTTTTCTATAAAGACGATATACACATTCTACTTTCATTGTACATTTTGACAGAAACAGTAAATTTTCTTTGGTAACATATCAAAGACAGTATGAAAAAAGAAAGAATATCATATATTAAACTTCTAGTAATGAAACTAAAGATATAATGCAGATTTATCCCCAATTATTCTAGTTTGCCTGGTTAGATTTTGAAGTCTTCTGTGACACAGAATCAGCCCATTGGATAATATGTGAAATTATAGGCATTGTGTTGGGCTGCAAACTCATAGAAGTGTAAGGTTTTGAAGCTCTATTGGCTTTACTTGCTCTTAAAATCAATCATTTTGAGCTTCATTTACTCCTAAGACGTGCCCTTTGTGTGTCTCTGACATTGATGAAGTACTTCATTCTTTAATCCATAGAGCTCCCCAAAAAGACAGAGAAAACTCTCACACTAGAATAAATTCTCTGTTCAGAGCTAGAAGAGTATTTATTTATGTTCAAGTGTATGAGTTAATGCCCTTATGACTCCAAGCAGATGGAATCTTTCACCCCCCCCCCCTCCCTTGTCATTTTGTTTACAAAACTTCTCAACATTTCTTTGTTAACAATAATAACCTTTTAAAATACAATAACAGAATCAAAGGCACAAATTTTGCCTCTAGCTAAGATTGATTTTATGTTATATTTATGTCTGCTGTTTCTTTTATGTTTTTATCAGACTGAAATTTTGCAGATTAATAACCACAGATGTATACCTATGTCAATCTTATATGGTGTAGAGGTCTGTTTTTATGGCTAAGGACATGTATGCTGTGCTTATATTTGTTTTGTTATGATTGCCTTTTTTTTTATTACTGAGGTGTTGTAAAAATACAACCATTTAACACTAATGATTTGCAGTAGCTATAAAGTATTTTATTGTTCAGTTATTCAGTTTCACCAACTTGTTCCTCATTCTATTGTTCATAAATGAAGTTTCATGTTTTTTAATTTATATCGTAATGCTAAAGTGAAACCTTCATATCATATTTCTATATTAAATCATTTACAGGCTTGAAGATATGAATTATCCATACACATCTCTGCTTTATAAAGGACCCTATATGGTAGTGGTTTCATTTAATAATCTACCAATTTAATTTCCAATTGAAAGATGCTTGCACTTTCTGCTTGAATGTGGCAGTTTCAATTGCAATTCATAACTTAAAGGTATTACTTGGTGTTTGGTTAAGGTTGAAATTAGGTGGAAAATTATTTTTATTTTATGTGTCTAGGTGGTACAAGACCAATTCAATTGAAATTTTCTTTCTTTGAAAAGCATTGAAAGCTACGTGAGGACCAAAGAGACATGGTTTTCTGATTTAAATCATTTTGAGCATTTGTTTCTTAGGAATTCCCTATTCTTTTTTAGATTGATCTTATAGGCAGACCTTCTTCTAGGTTTTATGAACAATTACATCCACTAATTATTTAGTATCAAGCTAACCTGTCATATTGCAGGATTTTTGTCATGTTCCAAACACATTAGAAAAAGTAAGTAATTTGAAATAAGAATTCATCGTCAAATGTGATATCTCAATAATGCAGGCATTCCAAAAAAAAATTATAATGTTTGTGTGCTAACCTCGTCTACATCTATATGTGTATTTGAAATTGGAAAAATCAAGGAAACTTTTCTATCCCTTTATCTTTATCCTACCCTGTGTATCATTGTCAACCAATGACACATTCCAGTTTAACGGTCTTGTATCAACATAACTTTTCTCTCAGTTTGTTCATTTCATATTTTGAGAGACAGAAGGGCGTTAACACTGTGTCAAATTACATGAGTGAGTGCCCCTCCTGGTTCCAAACAGACGATATGAAGCATTGTATTATTGTTAAACAAACCCTTTTTTTATGCTGTTAACAGAGCTGCCAACCATTCCGTTTTTGCCGGAATTACTCCGTTTTTTCCTCCCAATTACGGTATTACGTTTTTTCTT
>JARBES010000130.1:7223087-7233381 GCA_030265145.1 Strongylocentrotus pallidus
GCAAGTTGCAACAAGGTGCTCAACATCCTCTCACTCTGCCCGACACAGACGGCAGCAGTCATCAGCTGCCTTCCCGATCCTGACAAGCCTGACTTGGGTCAGGAAGACTTTGCAGAAGATAATGGCTCGAATGGTGATAGCTGGCCTCAAGCTCAGCATGGCGATATGCCCAGGACAGGTCCTTGGCTTTTGGTTTAGGTTTTCTAGTCCACAGGGATAAAGAAGTCCTGTTAGTGAGGGCAACATGCTGTCTGGACTCACAAGCTTGCATCACTGCTGACTGAACCATCCGCTTCCATAGCTGGTAGTTGGGGCTTCATTACAAGCTCGTCTAGAGTGGGAAGGCTGAGCTGCTTTAGAGCCAAGCACCATTGCTGGATAGAAGAGTTGTAGGAAAAGATACCATGAAGGAGCATCCTGTATTCAATTCATATCCAAGTCAATGTTCAAGATCTGCCCTAGGAGTAGAAGCTTATCTTGTAAGACCAGCTG
The DNA here is from genome assembly GCA_030265145.1 of Strongylocentrotus pallidus. NCBI lineage: Eukaryota > Metazoa > Echinodermata > Echinoidea > Camarodonta > Strongylocentrotidae > Strongylocentrotus > Strongylocentrotus pallidus. The sequence goes on from JARBES010000130.1 coordinate 7,223,580, forward strand.
ACTAATCGGGAAGGTATCGGTAAGCAGATAGACGGCTTCATCAGCTGATGTTGTTGGAAGCCCCAATATCTGTTTGAACAGGTGGATCTGTGCTTTAATAAAATTAATAATAGATCACATTTATAACACGCCTAATACATTGTTTCTAGACGCTGTGGTGCTGTTGTCCCAGCAGCCATTAAGTTAAGCAATGTCCACAATATTAATCAGTACAAAATTACAGTATGTTACGTTATGTTATGTTACAAATTTACAGTTTGTTACAGATAAATGAATAATTCAACCTAATCTAACTTAAATTGTGCTAAAGATGACTTATTTCATAACAAATAGTAGTACGACATCATTTATTTATTTGACATGTTTAGAGAAGACAAAATTCATGATATGGATTTGAACAGATGGGTGTTTAACATTACTTTGAAAGTAGATATAAAAGGAGCATTTTGGATGTACGACGGGAGGCTATTCCACAACTGGGGGGCAGCTACAGAAAGTGCTCTATCACCGTATCTTATTTTCACACGAGGGCCAGGAATTAGTTGAAAGTGAGAGGAAGTTGAAGCACGCAACCTGGAAGAGGGGGGTTTGGATTTTACGAGACTGGAAAGGTACGTGGGGCATTCACCGTTACAGATTTTAAAGGCAAGGAGAAGAATTTTAAATTGGATACGTTGAATTACTAGCAGCCAGTAGAGATTGCGGAGGATCGGAGTAATATGTTCATAAGGTCTTGAGCGGGTAACTAGGCGAGCGGCAGCATTTTGGATACGCTGAAGAGGAACAAGGTTGGAGGGTGGCAAATTAAAAATGAGGCCATTACAGTAGTCGAAGTTGGAAGTGACAAATGCATGTATCAGTCGTTCTGTAGTGGGTTTATCTTTAAAAAAATCCTAATTTTACCAATTTTGTGGATACCCTAAGATGCAGCTTTACATACTTTCCTTATGTAAGTGAGCCTTCATATTGAGAGCAGTGTCTATGGTAACACTCAGGTTTTTGGCTGATTCAGAGGTACACAATTTTGTGTCATCTAAAACAAAATCTGGCAAGGGCAATGGTTTTCGAAACTGAGATGTGATGTGAAGTAATTCAGATTTGTCACTGTTAAGCTTAAGATAGTTTTTCTGTGCCCAACATTTCACATTACTAACACACTCTTCAAGATTTGTCAAGCTAAACGACCGGTTATCATCCTGCGTATCGTCCGTGTATGTTTCTATGTCCATTTATTACATCACTAAGTAGACTCGTATATCAAATAAACTCGAGCGGCCCGAGGACCAAACCCTGGGGCACACCATGCAAAAGAGGGAAAGGGTCAGATATAATTCTGTTGATTACAATTCTCTGTTTTCTATGTTCAAGGTATGATGTAAACCACTTTGAGGCTGTGCCACCAATCCCGAAAGTGTGGCAGAAGTGTTCAACCAAAGAACGATGATTGATAGTGTCAAACGCTGCTGAATAGTCTAACATTACTAAGGCTACTTCTTGACCCTTATCAACTGCCAATAGTAAATCATTGTACACTTTGAGCAGTTCAGTTTCTGTAGAGTGAAACTGCCAGTAAGCTGATTGCATATCAGAAAATAGACAATTATTGTTAAGATACACTTTCAGTTGATTAGCTACAATACGTTCCATGATTTTAGCAACAAACATAAGATTAGCTAATAGCTATAAGGGCGATAATTATTTAAATCATTACGATCTAAATGGGCCTTTTACAACACCGGATGTTACATGAGAAGTTTTAAATGCACTTGGGACAATACCAGTACATAAAGACTGATTGATAAGCTTGGTAATAAACTTGATAATAAAAGGCGATTCAGCATTGTTTTGGAGAAAGGCACGCTGGAGCAGCCATACAGCATCCGTGGCACACAGAATGTTGTCCAGAGCTTTGCTGCAATGTGAGGTACAACCCTTGCTCCGAGTGGAGAGGTTCCAACTAGGGCATAAAAGGATCTGAATCCTTTGGTGATTGAATCTGCTGCATAATCATGTTGAGGGTCACATGTCCTGGTAATGCCAAGGTGCTTGTAGGAGGATACCTCATCTATTGGCTCGCCATCGATATGCCAGGAATGTCCGCTGATTCTATGATGTTGGTTCAGCACGATGACAGCACTCTTAGTGGGGTTGATCTTGTATCTCCATTCTTTGGTATACTGGAATGTGATGTTAAGCATTTGTTGGAGCTCTGTTGGGTCGTTACTAAGGAGAGCAATATCATCAGCAAATGCTATGACACCTACGTAGAGGTTCCTGATCCTGCAACCCAGATGGCTTGCTCTCAGGAGCTTGATGAGGTCATCAATGTAGAGTGTGTAGAGCGTGGGAGATAATACACCTCCTTACCTAATGAAAAGAGGGTCCTACAGAATAGTCCCCGAACACCTTGCTTAAGCAGCTGTTGTAGAAGTCTGCAATGGTATGCAGCAGACCTGGGGACGGGTGTGTTACTGCTATCTTTGCCAGGAGACCTTCCTGCCAAACCCTGTCAAATGCTTTCTGAGCATCCAGCATGGCAATGTATAGCGGAATCATTGCAGAGAAAATTAGTTTTGTCAAATTAATCAGTTTGAGAATCGCTGTATGAAAAGCAAAGTTCTTTGTGTAGATATGCTTAAAACAACTGAAATGTTGTGAATATCTCAAAAAAACAATGTTACCATACAAATTTCCTACAACTTTCAATTCCAACATCAGGCTTGTTTGCTTGATTACATTGTATTAACTGTATCCATTCTTTGATAATTTGCTAAAGGTGTTTTTAAGTTAGATGTTTGGTGATTTGGTTTTGTTTTCCTCACTAAGAGTCAAAGCATGCAGTATACTCAGAGACAAAAGAGCAACATGAATTAGAAGATTCTATGAAGCAAAATGGCAAAGGACACAATTAATAAAACTCTGAATTTACCAGGGTTTTACCCAAAAAATATTTTAATTTGTTCATATTTTCTAGTAAAAAATATCTATCCTTTGTATTGCTCATTGTTGTTCATGTTATGAACTTGGGCGTACATGTATTACATCCTAAATTTCATTTGCATATTTCTTTACATTATCTCTGTTTGCAGTGAAACCAAATGAGTCTACCAGACTGGCCACGGTGCTACGAGCCTACCATTCAGCATCCTCCTCCAACAGTCTTCTCTCCATCCCGTTCTTCTCTCTTCAAGACTACCTCTACTTCCTGAAAAGCATCTCAGACGTCTTGGGTCAGCTGGGACAGAAGAGCATGTTCCTCTTGGCAGCAGCGGTCTCAGACTTCTACATACCCAGCGATGAAATGGTTGGTAGACATAGACTTACACTGGCATGATGTTATACAGCTCACTCCTAGATCCGAATCTAATGATTGGTCATGCGCAGATCATAGAGATCCTATATATAGGATCTCTATGGGCATGCATGAACTAGGCCCGAGTCATCACAGGTTTTGCTGAACCCGGGTTTGACTTGAAAATTTCGGGCAGGGACCTGGTACCCGACATTTTCACCACTGACACTAAAAATCGTGGGCATGCAGCGGCGGGAGTTAAGTCTAAGTTGCTGTTCTAATAATGCGACAGAACAGTTACTGCTTTCAAAACAATAAAATAATTGAATTAAATTAAGATGCTTTAAAAAATAAATGGATATCATTTCAGTTAACATAAGGTGTTTTTATCACTCTAAAATTGAGGCTGCAAGAAAGGAATCACGCTTCGTGCGTGCTGCCGCGTGCGTTCAGAAACGGAAGTGGAAATATGACCCACTGAAGACTAAGCAAGGAAGTCCCACACACAAGACTAAAATGTTGATCAGACTATTACAATTAAATCGTAATACTAATAGGCATTGATTTAATTGTCAAAATATATCCACAACATAATGGTTTACCCTTGATATTTTGATGAAGGAAAATAATTTAAAGCTCTTGAAATAACATTGAAGTGCCTTTCGTTCGTTCTAAAAAATGAGTGTGTAACGGCAAGCTGAAGTTACGAGTCAAGTTTTTCAAGCTTGATATACGTGTTTACATCCCTACACCGTCATCAGAGCTGACCAGAACAATAGCATTAAACCAATAAAAAAACATCACGCAAGACTTTAAGGCACTCCAATTCAACAAAATTACCATAAAATAATAATTTGTTTTGACAAATAATACTATAGATATTCATAATATCTTACAGAAATAATGATATTTCATGAGCTACGTACTAGATATCGAGTTCAGCTAGCCAACATTTTGAAATGAGACGTAATTGTCATGCAGCGCAGTAGACTGTAGCTGGCAGTATGCAGCAGAGAGGAAAAAACATTTGCGGCAGAGGAAAAAAAATCACGTGATCTAAGGCCCGCAAATGTTTTCCGTCTCTGCTGCATGCTGCCAGCTACAGTCTACTGCGCTGCATGACAATAACGTCTCATTTCAAAATGATGGCTATGAATTCTTTTTACATCAAATAATAAGGATCTAAGAGTTTTGTAGTATAAAAGAAATGATGCATGTTTTCATTTGTTCATTATACGATCTATCCGCCCTCGTTGATGCTGTGTGTATCTATCGCACTCAGCCTAACGGGTTCGTACAATAGATACACACAGCCTCAACTCGAGTGCGGATAGATCGTATAATGAACTCATGCACATGCATCATTCGTATATTAATTAACATATGCATCAATCTGTAAGACATTCATTTTCAACAATGGAACCAAAGAATGAAAAATAATAAAGATTGTCAATTGTAAATATTTTCTCAGCAAATTATTTATTTTTATTAAATTTGTGTATAAAATCCATCAGTGTTCTACTGCATATCTTCTAAGTTTGCATAGAAAAGAAGTAAAAATAAAAACAATCCCTTTCTTGTTTTTTCTGCAGCATGAGACACAACTATTCATTCCCCAAAAGGCTTTCCATCCTTTCATACATCCTTTTTATAGCTTCAAGGTAAACTTAACTTTCCGTTGTGATCATTCTGACAATGACAGTCTTTTTGACTGGAGGAAATGCTAGATCATACCTAAGAAATGTAAATAAATTTGAATAACTGAAAATGCAATTGCTCTTTCTTGCACACAGCCTGAACACAAGATGCAGTCATCAGAGGGTCCTCCGGAGGTCAAACTGAGCTCTGTCCCAAAGATGCTTCCAGTTCTTATTCATCAGTGGGCTCCAGAAGCATTCATCGTCTCTTTCAAGCTGGAGACGGATCACAAGCTTCTGCTCCTCAAAGCCAGAAAGGCTCTTGATACATACCAACATCAGGTAAGTCTGCTATAGAATAAGACAGAAATAAACTCTGATATGGTGAATTTTTAAATAAAACTGATATTTTTGAGCCTATGAGGAAGACATGGACTCAGCTGAACTATCGTCAATACCAGAAAATGAAGCTTTTGGTCTACCTTATGATTGACCTTATGATAGTATGAATGATGTGAGATAATCAATTTTTGTGTATGATGGATCTAGAGTATGAGCCGACAAGAGAGAAAGAGAGAGAGCGAGCAAGAAGAAAGAGAGAAAGAAAGAGAGAGAGAGAGAAAATTTATCTCTCTAGCCATAGTAAAAATTAAGAGAATATGTACAGTACTCTGGATGTGTCTTACGCCCTCTTGTGTTGTTTTTTGTCCATATTTAGGTGTATAATTGCTTTGTAAGTGCCTGCATATTATTTTACCAGTAATAAACCCTCTTGCAAAGGGAAACTTGAAAAGCACTTGATCATATTCACTGGTGGTGGTATTGTAATAAGTTGAGTGTAATGTAATATGGGGGTATTTTTATATGTGAGGGTATTCTTATATGCAACACTATAGCTCTCGAATTGCAAGCAATAACACATCATGCAAAGAATAATTATATTTGGTTTCATAATCTAATGAAAAGAGTGAGAATTACAATAGGGTTGTAGCTAGAAGTACCATGCTAAGGAGCGATAGGGAATGGAGGGGAAGGGAATTAATAGGAAATAGCACGAGTACAAAGGTGAGTCGTAGAGAAGAGAGCAAAATAAAATAGTTCATGTCATGAACAGAGAAGTTTATTTGAAATTTCATACAGGAAAAAAATGAAAATTTGGTAAGGAATGCAGAAAGAATTTATAAAGATAACAAGGGGGTGGAAGTGAGGGGGAGGGATGCGTAGGGGATGCAGAGCGGAGGCAGGCAGGTAGAGGCAAGAGAGGCAGGGTTAGGGGAGGGAGGGTGGCAGGAAGAGAGGAGGCAGGGAGGGGGGGGGGGGGAGAATACAAGAACAGAACATAGAATGGAGAAAAGAATAAGCAATAGGTAGACTGGCTTAGAGAAGCTATATATTTTAAAAATTAATATGAACTAATAAAGCAAACTTTTTTTTTAAGTGAAAAATATGGGGGAGAAGAGGAGTATAGGGGAATAATGAAAGATAAGTAAAGCAGTTCAGCATATTAAACCAGGGTTAATAGGTTTCCCAGGCCAGACAGGGGGAGGGATTAAATAGATTCAACTATGACACAGACTAAAGATACACTTGATGTGCATGTGATAGAATTGTGACCGGTTGCATGCTACAAAATGAGGTCATCCACTTAATACCTAATCTATTTTGGTTTTGCTTCTGCTTTCTGTAGCTCAATCGTTTATTACTCATCTCATAAAGGGAAGGCCATACGTGGATTTTTCTTCTGGGGCTGCTGAACAAATAACGCGAATCTGTATTTTTACAGTGGATTAAAAAAAAAAAGATGATTCCCGGGGAGTAGAAGAATCGTGCTTTTGAAGCCATTTAAAGAAGGCAGAAATGTTTATCACTATCTGTCTTGATCTATTTTTGTATGTCTGCCTCTGCCTATTTCTCTATCTCTCTCTCTCTCGGCTCTATCTCTCTCTCTCTCTTTCTCTCTCCCTCTCTCTCTCTCTCTCTCTCTCTCTCTCACTCACTTTCTTTAGAACCCTCACCTTTTTCTGTCAGACCCTGTTCTCATTACAAGAGATAGTGCTATCCATTGGGCGCTAGATCAGGGTATGTCTGAGGTGAGAATGCTGCAATATCATTGTGGTCCACCCAATGCCATGCCTTGGTGATCTGCAACAAGGAACCTCTGGAGCACCTCCTGGGGGTGGGCCACAAGATATAGAGGGATCTAGTGAGCTTCACAGCAAGCTATCTCCTGTAATGAGGAATAGTTAATACACATGGCTTGCGCTAGCACCCTGGATGTGATTTGTTGTTGTTTGTTGACTTCAGTGGCAACCAGTCAATTTGTAATAACGTGAGAAATGTATGTGCGCTTTCATGTAAATGGGGAGTCCTCCGACAGAGCACCCCAACTGGCTGAAAGTGCAAACCTGGAGAGTTCCCATGGCTCTCTCTGTCTGCGTCGTCTTGGTGCAATCCATGGTCCAAACTCATAATGAGAACAGGGTCTCGGTCTCTTTCTTTCTCTCTTTCCCTCACAATAATTTTTGTCTGATCAGCCTGGGTCTCAACTCACGCACAGGTATAACGACAGTCACATTGAGAGTCGGATAACAATCTGATTGTGGTAAATCAATAAATTATGTCTCTTCATCTGATGTCTTTTGAACATTTTAAACAGTTGTATAGCTCTTTGACTGCTCAGTCTGCCATTATAATTATGGAAGAGCAATGTTTGTAGTATTTCATCAGGTTTTGATCCGGGTGCTCTTTGGGCTATTTCCTGATTTTAGATTATGTCACTTCTGTTCCAATGGATTTTTTCAGGCTTCGTATTGTACAGGGCATATTGGGCTTTAATATGTCAGTTCTTTGCAGGCTAATTTTGATGTGGTGAAATGTACCGGTATGTGTCCCAAACAACATTTTTTTCTCCATTTACTTCATTAAAAAATCTCATGACATACGGTAACCATGACAAGAATCAGTGGTCAATGGCCATATCGGGAATTTTAAATGAAATGGAGAAATGACAATTAAACACATTGCACAGAATTACTCCAAATCAACTGGTATCACTGATTTTTTTAATATAGCAAATTATGATGTCTACTAAATTTTATGTATTTATGCCATGTCAAGATATGTGGCTCTCAAATACTTTATTTCTCTATTACTTATTTAATGTGCATATAATACGGTTCCTATGCCATCTCGCCAAGTGCACTAATTACTTGATATTAATAGATACTGAATTTAAGGTTTTATTAATGATGTCTGTACAGTATCAGAGGTTTCCTTGAACTAATATTTCAATTTCCCTCTTCCATCTCACACATTTTTCAACCCTACCTTTTGTCTAGTAGCTAATCTAATTATGACGATGAGGAAAGATGTACAGAAGTGACCTCTCCCAATTAAATGCATGCATTATTCACAACAAATCACAAGTTTAATTGACTGTTTAATTCTCTCTCTCCGGATACATAAATAGTGACGTTTGTTCCCCTGACCCTGTACTGTAGATTATAAAATATATTTCATCAACAGAGATGCTATGTGCTGCATAACAATCATCTCAAAGTTTATGTCACTTTGAAAATAAAAATATTCTGTGATGAAACATAATTTTTAGATGATAGAAGTACGCTAGAAGCACTGATCCACATTCAGACAAATGATTTTAATTAGTACTAAGATCCTCCTTCGTGTTACATACACCCTTGAAAATGGATGCTTTTGGTCTTTTGGACAGGAAAGTCAGAACAACCTGAAGCTCACATGAATAATGTCATAGCCATCAAAATTTTCAAATACTAGCATTTTTGTTTGTCTTTCTTTAAAAATTGTGTCCCATAAGTAACAGCTTTTCCCTGTTGGAGATAGCAAATCCAATTTCAGGGATTGTGTCTTCATATTAGAGGTACGATAAAATCTTGAATTATTGATTAAAGGTTGGAACTCTTGTTAGGTGAATTTATTCTTTTTTGAGTGAAAACAAATATTTGTGTGAATTGGGCATAAATGTATCTTGCATTGATAAAAAAAGATGGGACATTTTCAGACAAGGTGTTAATCATTTGATGTGCTTCTTGTACCCCTCTAAACTTCTTTGCATTCTGAGTGCATAAATTTACAAAAATGCATGGGCGGGCAGACAGAAATCGCCCCTAATCTCTGTTATTCTGTTTTTCTTTCTCTTGGTAATCACTCTCTATTGATCACACTTTAGATTTATTTTGCCAATGAAATGTAATGAAGGTCAAATCGACTCTGTAGTCTGTACAGGTTTTGGCTGACTAATAACACAAATAATGGAAAGCCACTATTGACTTTTGACACACATAAGGGTATATGCACAATGTAGCAGTTTGGGGGTTAGATCCATAGTAAGTAATGGTTGAAAACATCAATTTATGTGGAATTTATTAAAACTTAAAGACAACAATGAATTGGATACATAGCAGACTAATCCAAAGACCTCCCAATATACCAAGAACACATTGGATCAGTAGCTGCATGACCCTGCAGTTAGTGGATTTGTGATTCCAGGCAATCATGTTGCCATGACTACAGTAGACGATGTCAATCCCTTTGTTTGGCTGGCCCTCTGTGTGGTTTATCCTGCTGGCTCTACTCATACAACATACTTGTTCAAACATGCAATGGCACCCCATAAATTGGATGATTAGGGACAAATCAGAAAAAAATTTGAAATATTGTGTGAGTCAAAAAAAAGTTTACACCTTGAAAATTGCAAATTATTTCAAAAAACATCCATGAACAGTAAATTATTATACATCTTATGAAGGAGTGTTTTATCCTAAATCATTTGGTATCATTTTTGTGTGGTATGTGTTCACGCTTGGATGAACAGGAGGCATTGTTTGCAAGAGTG
>JARBES010000130.1:7586569-7597315 GCA_030265145.1 Strongylocentrotus pallidus
CAACTGTTTCTGATCCTTTCCACACCTTTTCTTTCACAATGCAATCGCATTACCAGTACTAAAGTTTATCTTTAAGTATTTCAACAATAAATTTTGTTTTTCTCCTATTTGTTTGGTACATTTTCACTATTTTAGGATGTGTATGAATCATTTGTACTCTTTAGCAATAATCAAGTATGAGGTCGCTACCATTCATGGACTTCATAACTGATTACCCATAAGTAAAGTAATTTTGAATGTATATTTTGTTCCTTTTTAGGTAGTGGTGAAGAAGAGAGTGCTGTTGTGAGGAAAGAAAAGAATAAGACCATTCCAAACCCTATGAAACAAAAGGTAATGTAAATGTTATATATTTACTGCCATTTATTGCTATCTGCAATGAAAAAGTTACCCATGGTAATTGAGAAATCAATCTGAAACAGTAATTGGCATACTCTTATAGCCTGGGCTTTTTATTCTTCAAAATGAAGGGTTAAAGATGTGATTGGGTTTTAAGTTAGGGCTAGGGTTAGGCAGGGCTCAACCCTAAAAGGCACCTGGGGCACATTGAGCGCTCCAAATTCAGACCCCCAAAACTTCAAAATGGTAACAGGGCTTTCCATACAGATCCTAAATTTTGTAATCCAGACCCCCCCCCCCCCCTTCCAAGAATAGTTAGTTTGGAGCCCTCGGTTACGTATAGTATTGGGACCAGGGGTGAAGTTTAGAATTTGAGTAGTGTAGGAAATCGACACCTGAGAAAAGGGTGATGCATTTAGTTACTAATTATTGAATTATACTTTCATATTCGTATCATTTAAGGTAACAACTATCAAATAGTAATGTCTAATATTGTACCATTCCAACATTTCAATTTGAATAGATTTTTATAATTGATAGATGATTATTAAAATTCTTTGTAAAAGAATGAACCAGTAATATATGTACATAACAATAATGACACGACATACAGATAAATAGCCATGCACAATCTCAGGAAATTGTTACCTGTGAAAAGGATTAGAAAATTTAAAATATTTTTGTTTTGTTCTGTTTTGTTTTAGACCAAGAATTTGAGTGAGAAGCAAGAGGTGACGTACAGTGAAAGCAGTGAGGAGGAATCTAAAGATACGATGGTCAGCTATAAATCCAGTAGATCGGCTGTGAGTATTCAACTTTTCCTAGGGTGGTATTCTGATGCCATTTTTATTATTATACAAATCATTATTCATCTTTACCAAAGCACAACTTTTTCTGTAACAAATACACGAGTCACACAGAGAAGAATTAGACCAAACCAACAACAACGCACTAGGCGGGAACGCTTCAGACGTTCATTTGTGCCGGATTCGATTCACATGTACAACAGTATGGTCAAACGAGGGCAATTAATGTACTAGTGTAGACATTGTACCTTTTCATTGCTTTCCTCCATTCCTATGCAAGTAATCACATTGTATTCTTAGATGAAACCCCATTGATGTTATGTTGTTATTATGTTTTATAATCTGCATAATTTTGTACATTTTTTGTAAAACACATGTACCAGTGAACAACAAATTTCCATTTGTTATGGACAATAAATCAATTCAATTCAATTCAATTAAACAAAACAAACAGTATATTACTGCAAAAAGCTAAAATCTTGTTGGTTTGAACTTACTTTCAAGTAGTTTTGTTGGTGAGACAGGTTAAAAAATAGGGAAATTTACTTTTACTTTATAGACAAATTTGTCAAAAGATTCTTAATATCTAATACCGTCCAGCCTGACACCAGAATGAAACCATATATGACTCCTAATGGCCAGGACTTTGTTGATTTGGAGTCGGTTTGGGAATGTGACTGAGGTATAAAATAATACAATTATTACTAGGATAGAAGATAGATTTGATGTATTCCAAACTTGTATTTGTTGTCCTTAATTAGAAACCAGCTGGACCAGATGATGGTGGTGCTACAGCGACCTTTAACCTGGATACAGATTTCAATGAAGATGCACAGGCATTGTTTGAGAAGCAGAAGAAGATTAATGAGGTGAGGGAAGAAAAACAGCATTACTATTATTCAAGTGGTCTAAACTGGTTATAAAACTATTTTATTGTGAATAATAACACAGATGTCTATAAGACACTAGACTTCTTCTTCCTTTTGAGTACAGACCTCTTTACAGAGTATTATCGTACTATACTGGGGATGTGTGCAGGTGGACCACTACACCGGGGTTTCCCCTACTCTTATACAAATAGTGCAGTGGGTTCTTAACGTGCAAAGGTAGTGACTCTTCTCTACACGGGGCCTCCATTTAACGTCCTATCTGAGGGACGGAGTGTTTTCCGCTTGACATAATCTGCGTCTATGAACAAGGGAAGGGGCACGTTAACACACAACGCAGGCTTCAGTCATCCGCCTGAGTGGGAGTCGAACCCGGGATCTATTGTTCGACAGACGGACGCTTTACCGACTGAGCCAACCCGCCTCCTACTGAGCCAACTCGCCTCTGGAGAATTTTGACCAGCTCATAAAAAGTTGGTTCAGTCTAGAGTATTGAGCAGCATGCTGACAACAACTTAGAAAGTACATCTACTCTGATATCTTTTTAAATGTATTGCTTTAAAAAACAAAACTTAAACGTCTCCTTTTTTTCTAGTTTGATAATTAATTCCAATATTGTAGACAGTGACCAAATACTGTAATTAACCAAGGCATGGAACAGTACATGTTCACAGTTACTTTCTTAAAGAATGCTATTACCAAATTTTACTCCTCACCAGTTACTTTGGTATGACAAGTAAGTTTTTAATTGGAGTAAAAACAAATTTATTTTTTATTTTTGTAGGAGCTGAAGGGAGAGGAGGATGACAAGAAATACAGAGGACTTAATAACTATCATACGTACATTGAGAAGAAAGACACAGCACAAGGGAATGCATCTAGTGGTCATGTGAGGTAAGAATAGAAATGCTTTCACAACATCATCCTTAGCACCACCTCATCAGTTTTTCCACCCAGGTGTTAAATGGGTACCGGTAGGAGGAATTCCTTGAATGCTGTGAGCACCGAAATTGGTAGCTTAGCAGAGCCGGGGTAATATTGGAGCGCTTTGAGCACCTTGATTTTTTTGGTGGATATGTGTGCTAAAAATTTCCAATATTGTTATTATCATTATTATTTATAAGATAATGGTTTATCTTTCATGAATAACATGACAAGACAAGGGTTCATATAAATAGGATTATTTATTTCAAAAAATACTTTTTCATTTGTATGATTTGGAACAAACGTTCTTGTATACATGCCATTATTGTTGGTAGTGGAATGAGGAAAAAATTATTTATACACAATAATTGTTTATATACCAAACCTGAATTCTTATAACGGTGGGAATGCATAAAGTCTGAGTCCCCTGGAAAGTTCTGAATGTGATAGTAATTTGTTCAATATACAAGGTTTCCTTAGATTACATCTTTGGTAAAAAATGCTGATCACCTGATTTCGTAAACGTCTTCGCATTTCTGCAGCCCCCTGAACAATTCCCACTTTGTTTTTTCTTTACCTGACAGAAAGGGGCCAATGAGGGCGCCAACCAACCTGCGTTCCACCACACGATGGGATTACGCACCAGACATCTGCAAGGACTTCAAGGAGACAGGGTTCTGTGGGTTCGGAGATAGCTGCAAGTTCATGCATGATCGGTCGGACTACAAGTTTGGATGGCAGCTGGAGAAGGAGTGGGATGATGGCAAATATCAAAAGGTTCAAGGTGAGATAGCAACACAGGAAATTTTTATTCATTGATTTTTCTCGCCCTCACTACAGCACTTACACTTTGCTTGTTGCAATTTGTCTTTCTCAATCTTATTGTCCATCCTTTTTCCCCAATCTTTTTTTGAAATAAAGATTTCCCTTTATTCTGTTCAATTATAACCATTGCTTTATTTCCCTACGATTCACCCCTAAATATCAAAAGCAACAAGGTGATGTGGAATTCTATTCTCTTGACATTCTTTACTGTAGTGTTCTGCCATTATACTTATTTGATCTGCATGGGGTTAGACTCAACGAGCGCATTTGCTATAATCTAGCCCCTTTTACCAACCAATAGTTTCTCTTCTTGTACAGTCAAATCTGGTTTAGTGACCACCTGTCTACAAAGACCACATTTGTTGTTTCCCTTGAAAATGGTTTCTCATTGAAGCATTTACTAAAGGAACCTGTACATAAAGACCACTTGTCTGTAAAGACAACTTTTTTGTCTCCCTTGGGTGATCTTTATAGACAGGTTTCACGGTATGTAAATATCATTGTATGAAATTCATCACTGTATTTCTGTTGGTAAATTAATACAATAAATCAATCAAATCAATTTCATTTCTAAATCCCTCTTGCTAGTAGCAGTTCATAACCATTTCTGCAGTGTAAATATTGTTTTACTACACATGCTCTGATCATCTGATGACACAATTGCCCTGCGTTTTAATATCCTACCTGTATAGAATGGGTAACCTAAACCCAACACTAGACCTAAACCGAACCCGATTGCACCCTTAATCCTAACCCAGTATCTAAATATTTATCAAAATAATGCCCAGAGATCTTCTCGCCTGAGCAAAAATAAGGTCATGATCAATAGTTGTTATTTGCTATTTGTCTACTTGTGATTCATTGATATCCCTCACCGTAAATACAGTTGCTGATACTTAATATATCTATGCCTTATATTTGACTAATCTGGAATCTGTATGTAATTTGATAGTTTCCTGTTCTCTCTTTTATCACAGATCCCACCATGTACGAGATTGACAGTGATGAGGATGATGATCTTCCTTTCAAATGCATCTTCTGTAGACAGTCCTTCACCAACCCAGTCGTCACAAAGTAAGTTCTTAAATCATAAATGACATCAGATGTACCTTAATGGGTGCATTTATTGCTTGTTTATATCTTTACATTATATTTGAAACATACATTGTCATACAGCACTCATTCAATGTATAACATGCATAGTCATTTAAATAGCAGCCATGCAACTTACAAAACATTTTTTCAACAGTTAACTTGTGAGCAGCTAGTCTGCTGTCATGTACATTCTGTTGATGATGATGAACGCGTACAACTAACTGTGTAATAGATTGTCAAAAAAGGTCAGGGGTCTTATTGTTTACTGTAAAACCAGACAGTTGTAAAAATATTTGTTATTTGATTATTATGGTTAATTTAATTTGTGGCGTGAAACTAAGACTCATCATGAGTGTGTGCAAAGTCATGAGAGTTGCTTGCACACAAAGTTATTTGTTGATACATAATTGTACAGGATTTGCTGTGGTAAGATCGGTTTAGTTTTTTAATTCTATGCTTAACTCAATTAGCTCTTTATCTCAATTTCAATGTTTTTCTAAAGTATAACCATTTCTTTATACATGTATTCATTTTTTGTATCAACTATTCCTGTTTTTTCCTCTCTAATAGGTGCAAGCACTACTTCTGTGAAAAATGCGCTCTAAAACACTACAAGAAGAGCAAGCGTTGCTTTGTTTGTGGAACACAGACAAATGGTTTATTCAATGTAGCCAGAGGTAAGACAATCATCACAAATTCTCCTTTAAAGGTCCTTGTAGTTGTTTTTTAGTATAAATCTATCTTTCCCTTTTAACTGATTTTTTAAAAGCATTTATGCTTTTAAGTAAAAGTTTGTTTTTAGTCTCATGGGATGGGCAATATATGTTTTATCCGTTGGTCTCAGTTGATGGGGTTTCATCCAGAGCCTTCTCGGGCCTAGTCTTCAAAGGGTTAACAAGACTCATAACAAAATTATATAGGCTTATGATTCCACTCACAAGATGTTTAATGTAGACATAATGCGATGAGTGGAGGTAGTTGATGGATCATAAAGGCATTAGGCAATGCTGCCATCTATTGCCATACATTGTACAGAAATTACAACTTTGCAAAAGGAAATTATGCTTAATCAGTAATTTCACATTTACCCATCCTCTCTCTCTCTCTCTCTCTCCCCCTTATTCAAACTTTATTTTTTTCTCTCTAACTTTCATTGTCACTTTTCTCTTTGTATTTTCTCTCATATTTTTACCCCTTGTCTTTGTATAAGATAGTCTCCCTTCCTCCATTTTTATCCATATATTTCCATCTCTGTCTGTGTATCTCTCTTTACATTTCTCTCTCCCTGTCAGGTCATCTAAACATTATCTTTTTATTTCCACTCACTGCAGACCTGATCGCCAAAATGGCAAAGTACCATGGAAACAAAGAAGGAAGCGATAGTGAACCCTCCGAAGCTGACAACCAGTCTGACAATGAGGAAGCAAGATGACGATGATGATGGATGATCGATGATGATGATGATGCTGATGACGAAGAAAACAGAGTGTATGGTTGAAGTAAAAATACTTTAATCAAGAAACTGGCTCTTCCTTGTATCAAGGATTAACGCGGATACTTTTTTTTTTTACCCTCTCTGCAAAAAGAACTGTTTCTATGAGGATGAATTACATTTTTGTTGAGAGAATTAGGGACAATGATGACATATCATGAGGACTGGACTCTGGACTCAACTCAGCTGCTATTACTGATGAAATAAGGCATAACATATTAAGAATGATAGTTGCTCCAATGGGAATTCTTTGGTCTCCAAATAATTCCCTCTCGTTTGAAGGGAACTATGTGGGTGTTTTATGAATCTGACTTTCAATGATGTCACTATCTCTAGTCCACTGGCTTTGGAATGGGGATTTTTTAAAGTAATTTCTATGTCCAGAGACTGCCACAGCGTATGTACAATGAAATTGATCTCTCAGTATTTTTAAGATATTTAAGTCTGCCAAGTATGATGGACCTTTTATTTGTTAATATTGTAGAATTTGTATAACTCCAGTAATAAGTCATTCTGTTCCTTTCTTAAAGAGTAAGTGAAAAAACTACATATTTACAGTATATTTTACAGATTGAGGATGGCAAGAAAACACAATTTAATATATATTTTGACATTACATCTATATGCTTGATTGGATAGAATCAAATAAATTCTCCACGGCATCATTATAAAGGCCTGATGCAAGAATACTCATATATGTGAGGTTAATGTGTCATATCATTGCTTATTGCAGGATTTTTTTTTCTTTTCAGGTTGTTCTGAAATAAATGAACATCATAGAAATTCAGCAAAATAGGTGAAGCAGAAATCTTTTATTTTTAATACAGTTGGGCTGAGAGTGATTTAGCTGTGGAAATGTCTGAAAAAAATTCTTGTGGAAAACAAAGAAAGATTTGAAATTAAGAATTACAGTGAGGAAATCTCACTCTTTCTAAGGCAAATCTATCATGAAATATATGAAGAACAATATACTTTGAACAATTCAAAAAAATGTTTTTGTCTATGTACTTTCTAAATCTAGCTTTTTCTGGAATATTCAGTCCTGAAATCCTCATACAGAGCATTCTGGTAATAATATTGAAAATGCATTTCCTGACTGGTAAGATATTTAGTTTATGATAATGTACAAACTCTGGGCTTAAGTGAACATTGTAAACTTGTATTACAAAACAATGTGGGCAATGTATTCTAGATTTGTAAATAAACAATCCAGATTTTATGACTTTGCATGTTGTGTACTTTGTTTGGATCAATGAAATCTTTGAAGAATTAACCCTCTGTCCAAGGGAAGTAAATGGTATAATTGAAGTTGGTATTCTGTGGGTTAATTGATCCCCAGAGGATAAGAGCTTTGACAGCTTTCTTGGACCTTTTGATAACCGTGGCTCATATTCTTAAAAAACCTTGCTAAGCCTACTTGTCCTTAACTATAAACGTGTAGTTACTTGGCAACTAGCTTGGTAAGGTTTCTGAATATGGGCCCTGGTTGGCCATTAACCGAGTTGGTCTTTATTCATAGTATCTTTTTGAAGCCCATTCAAGAAGCTGTAACTGGAGAAGGAGTTTCATGTGATGCAGTTGTTTATTCAAGTAATCATTGGTATATTCATTTATTAATTCCTTTATTCATCCATTCATCCAACCATCCATCCATTTATTCATCCATTCATTCATCCTTTGATCCATCCATTCAATCATTCATCTATCCATCCATCCATCCATTCATCCTGCCATTCATTCATCCATCCATCCATCTATCCATTCATCCATCTATCCATCTATCCATCCGTTTATTCATCCATCTATCCATCTATCCATTCATCCATCCATTCATCCTGCATTCATTCATCCATCCATCCATCTATCCATTCATCCATCTATCCATCTATCCATCCATTTATTCATCCATCTATCCATCTATCCATTCATTCATTCATCTATCCATCCATCCATCCATTCATCCTGCCATTCATTCATCCATCCATCCATCTATCCATTCATCTATCTATCCATCTATCCATCCATTTATTCATCCATCTATCCATCTATCCATCTATCCATCCATCCATTCATTCATCTATCCATTTATCCATTCATTCATTCATCCATCCATCTATCCATCCATTCATTCATCCACCCATCTATCCACCATTCAACCATTCATCCTGCCCTTTATTCATCCATCTGTTCATTCATTCATACAATCAGTCATACATTCCCCCATCCAAATTGCGAAATGAAGATTGAATGGTAATTGGTGTTATAAGATAAAACATATATTGATGTCACTATAATGCGGATGCTGGTGATGGGTGATGAAGATGACTCGAGATATTGCTGATTTATAATGGTTGTGGTAGTGATGGAGTTAATAATTGATGAACGGGGTTTAACGAAAAAAGATGTGGATAATGACGGTGGTCTCGGTAGGCGGTGTCACATAGAAAAATCCCGACCCATCTTGAATAAACCAGATTTTTTAAATCTATTTTTTTCATGTACGTCGGTGACAGACTGGTGACAGACAGGCTACGCATAATACGGATATCTAAATCCGGATTTTTGCCCTCTGTCTGACACCGCCTAATGATTGATATAAGTGATGATGGTGATGATGATAACGATGCTGATGATGATTATGATGATGATTATGAGGATGAAGATGGTGATGATGATGATGACGAAAATGATGGCGATGATAGTGATGGTATGGGTTGTAATAATGATGGTGACTATAATCATGATGACGGTGATGGTGATGATGATAATGATGATAAAATATTATTGTTATGGTGATGATAATGATTGACGAAGTAATGATGATGATAATGATAATGATAATATTATAGATGAATGGTATACTAAGGACCGACAGTGATGCGTTGATAGACAGTGGTCATGATTATGGTGATTGTGATGATGATGATGTTGGTGGTGGTGGGGATTAAGTTAAATATGCTAATACACCATTCTCGTAATGTAATCAAATTTAATGCACAAATCTTTAGTGAGTGCCTTGTTACAAATTAAATCATTCACCTGTTACGAATAACTGTATTTCAATAGTCAAAATGCAAATTGCATATATTAATTGTTTCTAGGTAAGACAAACATCATGGCTTGTCCTACCTAACAACACGTTATGTATGCGATTCGCATTCCGACTATTGAAATACAATTATTCGTAACCGTGAATGAAATCATTTGTAACGAGGCACTCGACAAAGATTTGTGCATTAAATTTGATCACATTACGAAAATGCCTATTGTGTTGTTCACGTAGTAGATGAGTGTGGCAAGGTGATGGAAAAAGATAACTCAATAAAGTTCATACCTACTGTCTATTAACATTGATATCATTCATGAACGGAATGTAGACAAAAACACTGCTTGGGGCAATGGAGAATAACATTCAATGTAATTCTATAAATCATGTAGTCTGGTACCACCTGTTACTGTATGTCATAGCATGATGACAAGAAGGCTTTACAAATATAAAAAATCTCCCCCTCCCAATCATACATCATGGTAAATAGATCGAATTTTTGGCGTATATCGGCATAAAATATGTTCACGATTGACACTGTATATTTGATACATAGGCCTAAATGTAGTGTTTTTGAAATCGGAGTAAAAGAAAAAGAAGAAGGAAACAATAACCAACAATTGGCCGCCTTGTTCTTCCATCTACATTCATGCCGATATACTTAAACATGCGATCTATTTCCCTAGGATGTATATTGAAAAAATAAAACAAATAAATACAAAACTCCTTCTTGTCATCATTCTTAACGCATACACTAACAGGATGAAATCAAGCGGCAGACCTTGGGTGCATGATTTGAAAATGAAATAGATCTTCATTTGCTGTTTGTCTTGATCCATATCGACGGTTATAATAATCATGATGACCTCCTCAAGAATAATGCAAGAATAGGGGGGAATTCCATGTAGGATTGGTCCTTCTCGCTGTTTCTTAGGGAGCGTTATCTCGAGGTTGTCATGGTACAAGAGAATACGAGTTGACCTAGAAACAGACACGTGTCCACTTCTCTAAATCATTTATAGTGTCAGACTTGCATGCTTGATGAAGGAGAAAAGCTGACAGAGAGAGAGAGAGGGAGGGAGGGAGGGAGGGAGAGATGGAGAGAGAGAGAGAGACAGAGAGAGAGAGAGAGAGAGAAAGTGGGAGAGAAGAGAGATTCAGAAAATGGAGTGAAAATAGATTGAGGTTACCAGTTAGAGTTATGCTTTTTGGTCGTTTACATCATGATTTAAAACAACAGTAGGAGTTTGATGTTTGATGGTGATGATGATGATGATGATGATGATGATGATGATGATGATGATGATGATGATGATGATGATGATGATGATG